>JASFAX010004630.1:0-38841 GCA_030737875.1 Allium sativum | reverse complement strand
AAATTATAATCTTTATATTTGAAAAGGCGAAATCTTTATATAGAGAATAGCGATATAAAAATAGAATTTTTATCTATAAAGTAGCGATGTAAAAATAGAATTTTTATCTATATAGTAGCGATATAAAAATAGGATTTTTATATACATAGCAACAATATAAAATTGTGATTTTTATATATGTAGTGGCTACGGGCAACGAAAGTGACGAATGGCGAGAACAGCGAAGACTTCTACATAAGAAGTGTCGTGGAGTTGGGATAGCTTTGGTGAGAACTTCTCACTCTAAATTTCTTTTCCTAGTTACATATATATACTAGGATGCAGACGGTGCTTAGCAGCACCTGACACCCGTCATCCACAGACCATGGATGGCTTGTTTGTTTGATTGATGTGTTGTGAAAATTGTTTGTGATGTTGATGTGAAATCGATAATAAATGTAAATAGTTGAAATAAATTAATTATCGTTAAAAATATAATTTTTAACGTGAATGTGAGTAAATAAATATTTATAAACAAATCGCCTGATTTGTTTCTATACACCGATTTGACTGATATTGATTGGGATGATAAATTTTACACATCGCCCAACTGCACAAATAAAAATCTGTGTTTGTTGATTTGAAACCCCACACGGGTGTTGGGATGAAATTTGGCGTACACCAATCCCAGTTATTTAATTGTATGTCGATCGATTGGTCGACAGGCTGTGTAAGCGTTAATTATTTATATTTGATGCTTATGCAGTTGTGTGGTGCACCTTGGATGATGGTTGATTGTTTATCATTGCTATTATATACATGTGTTTTATGGAATCCATATAATTAACATTATATGGTGATTGATTGGGCCTCATTCCAATCGGGAAAATAATGAATATTATAAAAGAAAATTCATGTGTTGAATATAAAAATAGTCATGTGTTGACAATGTGTATGTGTGGAAACTATTTATGTGTTGAGTGAAATATTTTAATAATAAAATTTATATCTTTATCATATTTAATATTAGAACTACTTAACAGTTGGAATCTAATTGAAAATCAAACGATAGATACCAAAATTTTATAAAATATTTTACATAACAAAAATAGTTGTGTGTTGACAGTACTCATGTGTTGAGATTAGTCATGTGTTGAAAGAAATATAGATTCATGTGTTGAAAGAAATATATATTCATTTGTTGAATAGAATAAATAATTTATTGAAATATATAAAGCCATGTTGATTAGAGTTGCGCTATTTTGACGTGAACGATATTTATATCGATTATATTCGTTTTATAATGAATATAGGAAAAGGAGTGATTTCAAAATATAACGTTTTGAAAATATTATCATTTACATAGTAATGATATGAAATATTCAATTTTGGATTTGAAATTGAATATAAAGCTGAAATGGTTTTGAAAACGAATTTAAAACGATTTATAAAAAACGTTTTAAAAGGAAATCGACGAAATATTATGTAACACCCCACCTCCGCTCGGGTCACTCGCAAAGGAATGCACTAGCTTTAGAGGGGTATTATTAGTAAACATGCGCCGAAATATTACAAGACAGAACATATATATATATATATATATATATATATATATATATATATATAACAGCGGAAGTAAAACAAATTTCATTACCTTATAAAATAAGGTCTAAAGCCTTTTACATCAGAATACATCAAAACCTGTCTTGCAATAATAAAGAAGCATAAAACCTTTTCATAAATTATTCCCCAAATAAAACAGTAAGGTAGCCATAGCCAAGAGAAGTCCAAGCCATGCGTGATGACCTTCAACAGAAGAAGTCCGAACTAGATAACAGTGTTTCCTCCCTGAAAACCTGGGGGGGAAACGGAAGACAAGAGGCGAAAGAAAACGGGGTCAGTCATAAAGACTGGTAAGTCCTATCTACTTCCAGCATAAAAACAGGTAAAGGTAACATGACATGCATAAACTGAAAGTAAACATAAGGATGACGACAAGATAGATAAACTAAACCAGGGTAACGGGCTGAACTACTGTAGCAGGGTAACTAAGATATCATGATAAACTACGGTGTCATGATAAATCAAGGTATCATATCATCAGGTTTCTATCAAGTATAATATCCCAAGGTATCTATCCTGTATAACATCCCACGGTATCTATCATGTATATTTCTCATGGTTCTAACATGTATATTTGTTCTGCACCTCTCGTAATAGTATCCCAACCCGCGTCATGTGTTAACTATGAATGTCCCTTGCCCAATGTCATGTAATGGCCCATGTCAACCTAATATATAGGTTTTCCCAACTCGTATGTTTCTTTCAGTGTATAAGTTCAGTCCTTTGCCGTAGGCCGTACGGGATTTCCCATGTAAACGTTTTTGTCCTTGAGGTTATTTTTGACTGCTACCCTTGATCTTGTTATGTTCCCTTATCATGAACTATCGCGCGTTCCCTTAGGATTTATGCCACCTAGGACCACTAGGGATTATGCTGCCTAATGAACGTTTCCGTGTCTCGGTTTGGGTTTTGGCCACCTAGGACCACTAGGGATTATGACACCCGTCAACCGCGCCCTTTTATCCCACGTATGTATCGTGAACCGTTTTCCATGTCTAGACGCACATGTTCCTCAATGTGCCATCCGAGTTCCGTGCCAGGTCTGTTTTTGGTGCCCGTGGCTATGGTCCCACGTGACCCCTCCCTCAACTACTGAAAGGCAATCCAAGAAAAATCATGTATTGGAACTGCACTAGGCCCATCGATGCCCACTTCCAGATAGCCAACCTCGCCCATAACTTGATAGCTAGTATATGGTCTGTTGGGAGTTCCCTGCCTTTCTGTATGTACACGATTGACTAAAGATGGTAGGTAGTCGGCGACATGCTATCCCGGGGCAAAATCAAGTATCGTCGACTCCACGCTAATCCATCCTAGTCTTTAGGTCGCTCGCATAGAAACCAAGGCATACTCTTGGCTCTTCTACCACAGACCTTAACCCCTGTGAGGCCGGGTTTCATGGACCACTTGCCACCTCACAGAGGGATACCAAGAGTACCCTCACGTTCCCCGAAGCTTCCGCTTCGTCACCCAGTTCGCTGGAGCTTTTATCCAAGTCAGATAACTTGCTCCTCCTCGTATACTAAGCAATGACCTACCATACCAGGTTACTCATCTCTTTATGAACTAGTCCCATGTCCTTAGCTAAAAATTATTACTTAGTTACCCTTAACTAAGGTTTACCACTTAGCCCCTCTTTCCGCTATCCTTGTTAATTACAATTCCTAACCTAGTCCCCTGAGCTAGAGTTTAGTCAAATGGGTTACGTGTTGTTATCCAAGTTCATGACTTAACCCGCCTACGAATCATGTCAAGATTGGCTAAGTACTCAAGTTCAAGGCTTAGCCCTACAAGTTGGTTTAGTGTACTAAGACGCTCATGACTTAACCCTATCAAGTCAAATTGGTTAAGTATTTATTTGTCTTAACCCTATCAGATTATCATGTTAGATTGATTAAGCATAGATTATCTTAATCCCATCAAATTATCGAGTCGGATTGGTTAAGTATGGGTTAGCTTAACCCCATCCACTAATCGCATTACAATGGTTAGGCCTACTTTTAAAGGGTCCTGTGACTTAACCCTATCAGGTCCACCTATTAGATTGGTTAAGTATGGGTTACTTAACCTCATCAAATCCTCACGTATAATTGGTTAAGTATAAGTTACTTAACCCCATTAAATTATCATGTTAAATTGGTTAAGTATTGGTTACTTAACCCCCTTTTAATTACCAAGTTTAGATTGGTTAAGTGTTTAACTTAACCCCATCGAATTCCCGTGTTTAGATTAGTTAAGTGAAGGTTACTTAACCCCATCTAATTACCGTGTTTAGATTAGTTAAGTATAAGTTACTTAACCCCATCTAATTACCATGTTAGATTGGTTAAGTATGGGTTACTTAACCTCATCGAATTTACCGTGTTTAGATTAGTTAAGGGTGGATTACTTAACCCCATCTAATTACCAAGTCGGATTAGTTAAGCGTAAATTACTTAACCCCATCCATGAATTGTCTTGTATGGTTAAGTGTCATTAAGAAATCAAGCCTGGTCCTCTTAACCTGCCCATTCGTGTCATATCGGTTAAGTGTCATTAGTCAAATTTACTTAACCTTATCATGTGGCATTAATTTAATTAATGCACTCTTAACCTCTCACATTAGACCTTGTTGTGGTTACTAGTTAAGCCGGGCGGGTCCGGGTAGTTTTACACCACAACCTAGTCTAACCTCGGGTCTTAAGCGCGACATGACCAACTTCTCACATTGGATCCTATTGTTTGTAGCCACTAGTTAAGCCGGGCGGGTCCGGGTAGATTTATGCTACAAACTCAACCCAACCTCGAGTTGGCCACTTTCATGTTTGGTCTAGTGTCATATTACACCTACAACCCATACGTATCTAGCCCCAAGTTCCATGTTTTCGTATGTGTCATGTTCATGTTTACGTGTTTCAAGAGTGTCCCCTTTTTCATGCAACCCCATGTCAAGTTTTTCCATGTCGTACCCACGTTTTTTTCCTAAGCTACCCAAACGTATTTCCATCCCAAGTGGAAGTGAGTCACATAGTAGGGTATTATGCCAACATATTTTCCACAAACATGCATAGTATCATAAGGAAATTTGGCCATAGACATGCATAGTGTCATAAGAGAATTTGGCCATAAACATGAATAGTGTTATAGGAGAATTCGACCACAAACATGCATAGGATCATAAGGGAATTTGGCCACAATCATGCATGACAAATCAAGAAGGGGTTGGCCACAAGCATGCATAACATAAAAAGGTGATTGGCCATAAACTTGCATATTATCATAAGGGGTTTCGGGTTCATATACTTGCACAAGCCGCAAGTTAAGTTCATGCACATATTTCACAAGCCCAAAGTGGTTCTAAAGTCTTATGCCCACATTCACAAGTTAAAGGTTCAATCTTTCATGATAGACTAGGCTAAACATAACATGAGTGACATGATATAGTCGCTAAAACATAGTTCCAAGTCATATATTTAAGGTAAGATGCAAAACTAGGTTCACATAGGTTATAGCACTTATGTTTAACCGCATTTTATCCTATGCCATCATTAAACTACCGTTAACATCTCGAAGTAGCTAGAACTTACATAGCGTGGCAAGAGGGCTAGGAGCATGAATCGTCTTGTCGAAGAATCCAGGTTGAGATAATGATCAAAACCCTTGATTTGGTGTAGAAAGCTTGCACCTTCGTCTTGGATCTAGTTTGAATACATAGGCTCTTGAATTTGGGGATGGAGGCCATGATCAATGTAGATTTGGGCAGCACTTCGTTGCAAGAGTGATTTATGAGGGGTTTAGGGTAGGCTTAGGGTCTTTTATAGAGATTAGGAGTAGTTTAGGCCGTTAGATTAACCCTAGGATAGATCCAACCCTCAAAAATCGTCACAAGCCTCCAAAACCGAGCCAAACAGCAAAACAGGTGCACCAGGCTGCCTGGGCTCGACCAGGCAGGTCGACCCCTAGGTCGACCCTGGGGTCGACTCTCCAGTCGACCTGGTGGGCAGGGGGTCGACTCCCTAGTCGACCTCCCCTGGTCTGGCGGCAAATTTTCCCGCCTCTTCTGAATTCTGAAATTTGAATCTGTTTTCGTTTTTGAATTTTTCGTGAAACTTCACGAGGTCATATCTTGGTCATACGGACTCCAATTTACGAAATTTCGGACTTTATTTCGCGTATTTTTCCGAGACGAACGCAATGGCACAGCCCGTTTTATCTGATTCAGATTTTATAATTTAATTCTGCCTTGATTCTTGATTTAACATGTTGTTAAATTTCGGGTTGTTACATAATATATATATATATATATATATATATATATATATATATATATTATATAATGGCCTGAATAGAACGCGCCGCGGCAGTTAGTGAATTTCGACCATTGACTTCGAATTGACGTTGCGGGAGATCCGACCGTCGGATTCTCCTAAAACCAGAACCGTTGGGTTCGTATCGAAAAGACCTTTCCAATGAATATTAGAAATTTGAAATCCAACGGTTCGATTTGGAATTATGTCCAAATCAAATTTGAAAAAGTTCGTTGTAAGTGCAGTTCGATGGTCATTGAGGGAAATCGACTGTACGTGCCTTGATAAAATTATTAAAAATATCAATAATTTGTGTAAAATCATAATATGTGAATTGGAAAGAACTGGGATGAAAAACTCCATATTTGAAAGGATAAAATTTTTTTTTTTCAAAATGAACTTGTTTTGAACTAGAATTAAAATCAATTTATTTTTGAAATAAATAAATTGAATTTGAAAGTGATTTTAAAAATAATCAAGATTCCCAATACGTGAATTGGACTGGAGTTGAATCGAAATTATCTTCGGAATATTTCGATGTTGGATTTCGTGATTATACAGATATTGTTATGAGAATTGGAAAGATATATTTTATATCGTTATTTCCAATACGATGTTTGTTGATTCCAGAATTTGATATTGAATATAAGACGATATATTTTCTATTCAGAGCCTTCTATTTAATATCAAATATGATTTGGGTTTATCTTGAATCGTATTTTAGATGACATTGGTTCTTTAACCCATTTAAAGGCAGGATGTTGATTTTTGAGAAGATTAAAACTAAGTGGAGTTTTAATGAATCTTTAATAAGATTGAAACATTAATTGATAATTTAAATTATCAAATCTGAAAGGTGATCGAGAATGGAGTACCACCAGTTTTGCTCCAATGCGATAGTTAAATCTTTAATTAGATTTGAGCGTGAAATGGTAATTAATTTTACCGATAACACCGTGGTGTTAGATATGGAGTATTACTAGTTTTGCTCCATGGGATGAATAGGTTGGGATTGGGAAATAAAATAAATAATTACTTCGGTGTGGTTCGCTAATCCCGGCTTGTTTGGAAAACCATAACATGGTTTGAAATGATATCCAAAGGAAGATTAAAGAATAAATTTAGAAGAATTTATCTTGGATAAAATTAATGGGAACCTTTCCCTAAGAATGTGATTTTGTGAATAAAAGCATATTCTGAATTGGAATGAGGCATTTGTGTGTTTGTGTATCATTTGTTTGTTATATACGTGGGATATTCAGAAAGGTCGGGTTTATACCCATTCTGAATGACCGATTCGACGAGATGTCAAAGATTAAAATGGTGGTCGAAGACCAGAAGTCTTCACATCGTTAGGGTGATTACTGATGATTTTCATTGGGCTGTACACCCTCGATGAGGGAATCAGTTGATGATCGTCCATGCGTACTTGGAGATGGATGGATATGCAAGGAAAGTGCCTCTGGTTTCGTTCAGACCCAGAACGAACTTGTAAATGGATTGTGTGTCTGACATTGGATTTTATTCTGTGTTGATTGATCTCTATTAAATATACATCTTTTTGGCGGCGGAGAATTTATTCTCTTGCTTAACGCCCTTCTCTGAGACGTACGAGCTCAGAGGTTGTATATCAATGGACATCAGTCGCAAAGAGTGAATTGCCAGTGTGGCACGCGTAAGTGGAAAATGATCAAGGCTTCTGTTGAAAAGCAAAGTCTTGTGGTTGATGATCAAAGCACGGTCTGTGTGACGTAGCTTTGTGTATAATGTGAATTCGCGAGCCTCACACCACGGTATGAGTCAAAAACGGGATAGTGACTGCAGGGAGAGCACGACGTTTCTTTCTAGCTAGGGTGGTGTCAGTGACCTACCAGCCCTGACATTTATATACTTTTCACCTGTGTGGTTGTTGGAATGCGAGGCGCCTCAGAGATAGGTCTGTAAGGACCGGGAAATGTGTTTTCAGGAATAACTAATCCTCAAAAGTAAGAGAGGACCGGCCATGAAGATCCAAGGATCATACTGGGGTCCTGGGACATTTGCTAGAGTGTCTCGAATCGGAGAGGAGCTTGCCCCTTGCCTCGACTCATGATGGAATCCAATTTCCAATACGTGATATTGCGGGTTTTAATTGTAGAACTAGTATGGCGACATGATAGATGGTACCCATGCCGCCTATGATTGATATTTATTATTGAATTGTTTTGACACTATACACTTATTATAGTATCAAGTGATTTGTTTTAAACGTACCAAGCATGTTTGGCTATTATAAGGGAAAACCCTATCCTCCGGCTTGCGTTGCATTGTGTGATGGGACCTGGGTCTTATAATAGCTTCATTTTTCCAAAGAGCATTGCGCTGTTTTGATATATGCACTAGTGTTCTTGGGAGGAAACCCGTTCCGTGTTACACGGCGTGGTGCCTTGAGTTACTCTCTTTTAAAGTAAAGTTTTAAATAACTGTTTTAGTTCTCACACCAGTCACATGACTGACCTGGAGTTTATTGTTTTAACCTAAACTCTGGGTGCCCTTATTTTCGACACGGGCAGCTAGTAGTTTTGGTTTTGCAGATTTATATTCACAGGATCCTGATTTACAGTTGGAACGATGCTCGGAAAGCTCTGTATCCGTGTATTACTTTCAGTTGTTTTTTGTATATTTTTCCGGTACTATGTAATTTATTGTAATCTCTGATATCATTCGAATGTAATTCATTCATTTATACTCTATATATTCTTGTATCTGATGGAATTGTTGTAATAACAATGAAACGTTCTTCCGTCTGCCTTCTATTTTGTCCTTTTCTCAACGTAATCCTTGCTTTCCTTCACGGGGAAGTTCGGGTCGTGTCACCTCCTGCTCCAGCTCTTCAAGTATCTGTAAAATCCTGACTACTTGACTACCGGTACAAAATTGGGCACCCAAGAGTTTAGGGAAAACAAAACAAAATAAACTCTAGGTCAGTCATGGGACTGGTTGAGTAAAACAGTTTAAAACTGTTTGAACAAGTAAACGATATTTCATAAGACCACGCCGTACAACAGAACGGTTTTTTCCATTATGAGAATCCAAAATATCTTTATATCAAAACCTTTTGATATTATAATAATGTCTATCAACCACAGTATAATAATCATCTTGCAGAAACGCTTTCATCTCACGTTCTATGTATATAGTATACAATCAAAACCGCAAGCACGTATTCGGTAATGGATTTCCAACTACGATAAGGTATGGAACCACCTTCCGATCAGTGTACTCTAGGAACGATACACTGGAGTTCAACAAGAACATCTTGCAACTCAGCCACACATGAACGACCACTCATTTCGCTTGAGTGTATCGAATGTATATCACCAATCGGTTGGGATCAGCAACCATTTCCCGTATATATATGGGACAACATTGATAGATTTAAGAAGCAAATGAATATTCTCTAGATAGGTGATTATACACCCTACTTCGGAGAGACCGACTTAGCCATGCTGCCTGCCCGATTTCTTCCATTTACCGGTTGATGAGGCTTGAGGTTATGCTTTATCATCACATCAGATTCACTTCGAATGCCACATTGTCAGATCCATCAAAAATCACTAATTGACGTCTACAACAGTACACTACGTTTTAGCTAAAGAAGTTTCCTTCTCCGCTTCCACTCTTAGTACGGTTGAAGAAATCAATGTACGTGACCTTTTTGGAAATACTCTGTCCGACATTCCTCCATACAAGTCATCCAGGAACAGGATGAACCAAAGGCACTATTTAGTACACCCATCTTAGGAACTATTATCTAAGACTTATACAATAGCCCTTGCACTTTACTCCATCTTCATTTATCTTTGGCATATATTATTCGCAATGCTTATGCGAATACAAAGTGGTTCTTTGGATAATAATCCAACCGGTCTCTCCATATTAACAACTTTAAAATGGTCAAAAACTTCGATAGTCTGTGATTTAACGATCGAAGAAAAACAGGTGTGCAAACAACGATATTATTTCCAAATGGAAATTCTATTAATCAACCATAAATCATGTACATATCTATATATATATATATATTCATATTTCCTTATTTTCTATGTTTAGAAAATATACGTTAACACTGGAAAACATTTCCATTTCTAATTCATATTTCCAATTTCAATATTTGATTACGTTTCTGATTCTATTTGGAAAATATTTCCAAAACTTCTTTACTGGGATTTAAACAGATGTTTAAATCAACATCGCGACGACAACTCAAACCACTATACTTATTTATTAAATTCACTTAACCACTTTCACACTTGAAACTTAACCATTTCTAAATTAAAAACGAATCAATCAAGTTGGGGTATAATTACCTCTCAGACCTTAACTGAACAACATTTCAAATCTCGAAATAGCGTAAGTTCATCTTTCAACCCTTTAACACTTCCTTACGAACCCTCGGATTCTATTTACGAACCCCCTTCTTTTACAAGTTTACATGATTATAACAATGGTGTTATAATCTACTGCATCTGAAATATATTATCTTTAATATGACTTTTATTTCCTAACTCGAATAATATAACGACAACTAGTTTATTTACTCCTATTCGGTTAACTCTAATCTATACTCTTATTTGAAAAACTCCAACCTAATAACTCTTACTGCATTAACTCTATTTGAATAACTATATTCGAATAACTTATATTCGATTTGCTTACTTTCGAAAACTTATATTTGATAATCTCTTTCTTCGAATAAACTATATTTGATTTTAACTCCTGTCGAATAACTAGATTCGATCAACTCACTTCGAATATTTCTGATTCGATTATCTCACTTCGAATATCTCTGATTCGATTATCTCACTTCGAATAACTAAATTTGATTAACTCATTTCAACTCTATTCAAATAAACTAAATTTGATTAACTCCATTTGAACAACTCTAGTTCGATTTAACTCTATCCAATAACTCAAGTTCGATTTAACTCTATTGATTAACTCTAACTAATTAACTCTAACTGGGTTAACTCTACGGTTTAACCTAACTGGTTAACTCTAACTGATTAACTCTATTCAACCTGTTGGATCTAGAATAACCCTAGAGGGGGGGTGAATAGGGTTTTTCACAGTTTTTAACAGAATTAAAAACTTAATGAGATAAATAATAATAAACTGATCACAGAATATAGCAGAAACAGAAATGCAGAAAATAAATCACACAAAGATATACCCAGCTTCGGCAAAACCCTGCCTACTGCTGCATTTCTAAGATTTCTACTAGGTGATAGAACAGTTCCCGCATACAAGACCATGTACACTCGCAAACCCCTGCTCCTATTCTAACCCTACGCTCAAAATCCTAGACTGATTCAAAACCCCTGAATCAGATTTTCCCAGATTACAAATCCGTAACCTGTATTCCTAGATTTTACAGATTCTAGTACTGACAGTTAACCCGTAACCGAGTTCTACTTAGAATTTTACAGACTCTTAGTAACTATTCAGACAGTTTACAAAAAGGACAGAATTAAAACCAATACAAATTAAAATAAACAAGCTAAACCAAAACCCTAGAATTAAAAGACTAGTACTAAAAATAGGGTTATCCCCTTTTGTTATCTTCTAGTCATTAAACATGGCCGGCCCCCCTTTTATTCTTTTATTCCTCTTTTGCTCCAAGATGAAATGGCGGCTGCTCTCAAAATAAATTAGGGTTTTGATGAGAAATCCTAAAGCTCGATCGGCTATTCTTCGATTTGTTTCTCTTTGGCTTGGAAAGATTGGTGCTTTGCTTGTCAATATGATTTGGGATTCTCTTATTGAAATCTCGTGAGTTCCCTTTTTTTATTTTTTTTTATTTCATGCTCTCAAGTTTTGTTCGTTGATTCGATAACAAAAAAAAATGCCGATGATGATTTGTGTTTAAATAGGATAATTAGATCCTATTGCTTCTCTGATTTCCTTGTATGATTTGGCTGTTTGGGCTCGTTTCCTCTTTTGATTCTCTTGATAAAATCGGCTTTGATTGATAGAAGTAATTCTGGAAATTACTTGAGGTTTAAATTGTGGCCACCTTGCTTGATTTATTGTTCCTGCGTGATTTCTGGTTTGCCTTGAATTTTTGCTCTGTCTATTTCCTGAAACTCGAAACAATTTGAGCATTCCTGGAAACATTAATATAATTTCTGGTTACATTGAAAACACTTGCCAAAGATGTATGACTGACTTTCTGCATCCTAGATTGAAATTTCATTTGCTGCCCCCTTTTTTTTTTTTTTTTTTAAAAAAAATGCCAAAATAAAAGTTAAAAAAAAAAAACCTTGCTGATATTGACACATGCCAGAGAAACATGCATCGATTCAAATATCAGCATGATATATCATAGAACCATGCATGAATTCTGGAATCATTGTTTCTGGAAATCATAATTGATTTCATGCCTTAACTGATTGGTGATATATGCATGATTCATTGCCCAATATGAAAAATGTCAAGATAAAATCTTCCTGTTTTATCTTTGCCAAGTACACACATTTCTGGAAATCAAATAAAGGTGTTGTCAACAATATTTTGCATGTCATTGATTTCATATTGGAAACCACTTGTGAAAAAAAACTTCTTGCTTTGATTGCTTTCCATAAAACTGTTTTAGAATCTTTCCAATTTCTTGTTGCTGAGATTGATTTATGCTCAATCTGCATTCCATATATGAACATACACCAATGCTCATTCACACCTTGATTTGCAAAAGTAGTATCTCGCCTTATAATTGATATTGCAATTCCTGGAAACGAATTCATTTTCTGTCCCCCTTTTTTTTTTTTTTTTTTTAAAAAAATGTCAAACAAATGCTTTCCCCCTTTTGCTTGATAAATTCTGGAAATAAATTGCAATGCCAATATTGCTCATCTGATTTGTTTAAAAACTGGAAACATTTTCATGTATGCTGAATGTGTTCATTTGAAAGCTTGGAATTTTTTTTTTTTTTTTTTTTTTTTTTTTTTTTTTTTTTTTTTGACAGATTAAAACATTTCCAAAAAAATCAATAGCTTGGAATTTTAATCCGATGCTAAAACTGGAAACAACATTTTGGTCAAAATTGTATTTTGTACATGCTGAACCATGTACATGCTTGCATATGCATGCTTGAGCACTTGAACCATAAATGTATTCCATGCAGACTTGCCTTGACCATATGTACATAGCTTCTTGAGTTCCTCGACCTGAAAACAGAACATTGTATCTTTGTTTATGTACTTGCAGTCCACTTGTAATTTTGTACCTGAGTTGCACCATGCACCTAAACTAACTTGACACCATCATGCTGTTGTAGCCTTGTATCATTGACATTCACCATTTATGTTTGTGTCATCACTTTGAGTTGCATATGTAAACTTGCACCAATGCATGCTTGCTATAATTTCATGTTGAGCTTCACTGATTTATGTACATGCTGCATACATCCTTGGACCCTGCTTGTTGTATGTGTATTGCTGTACACTTGAGATTGCACCATTATGAAACTGCTGACTTGCATTTGGACTTGAACATGTTGTGTTGCATTTGTGTCATGCATGTCTTGTTGCTCACTGTCTTGTGCGCTAACCTTCATTATTCAAGTACATGCTGTATTGAACTTGTTGACCATGCTGCACTGAGTTGAGCAGGTCCATGTGGCTACTCCTCAGTTGCTCGCTGATTGGCGAGGCAGTGCGCACGTGTATATTTATACACGTGTGTATATGCAGTCATCAGACAAATTTTTCTGTCCCTGCACTGTATATACATATATATGTTGTCTGCCTTGTGGTATTTACAGTGTATTACTGTGAATATCACAAGCTGTCTAGACACAGTTGGTTGGATATGAAAATCAGGTCGAGTCAGAAAAATGATGAGAAACACACCGAATTCTGAGGCAAAAAAAAATTTTAAAAATAAAATCTGCATGTGTTCAGTTTTTATTTCTATTGCAGCGTACTGTGTGTGTGTTTCTGTGAATGACAGGTATGAAGACGATGACTGGACTGACAGTGAAGATTGAAGACAGAAGATTAAGAGACAGTGTCTGTGAAAGTAAATGTATCAGTGACTGTATATGGATATGAAAATGTAAAGACAGTGATTGCATATAAAAATGAGATGTATAGACAGTGTTATATTGAGGAGCTGTGTAACAACAGAATTGTACTTATGTTTGTAAACAAGTTTCTTTGAAATAAAATATTATTTTATTGTTGTCAAACAAGCTTGTCTATCATATTCAGTTTATTTACAAATACAGTATCATGTGTAATATTTGTGAGTGTGTACAAATAGTGGAGTCATATAATTTGTACTGTTTGAATGTTGAAATATAATATTATATTTAAATAAAATACTCTGTTAATATTTGAACTTCTGTACAGTAGTATTTCATTTAAATATAAATATTATATTCCTGTCTGTAATGTGTGATATAACAGTACAATAACAAACACATTAGAAATAATATTTATTTGGTTGTTATCATCAAACAAAAATCATATAATTGTGTATACAGCACCGTTATATACAACAATCTCCCCCTTTTGATGATGACAAACAAATAAAAGATTTTGAATACAATAAATGTGTTTGAGAGTGAAATTTTAACAGTACAATATTTATCAGCTCCCCCTACAACAGACAACTCCCCCAACTCCCCCTATAACTGTGCATGAATAAATTTTCAAAATTAAAAATATTTATAAAATATTCACTCATAAATCAAAATCTAATCCATTCTCCCCCTTTTGTTATCATCAAAAGGATACAGATTTTAAAATACAGATGAAAATTGATTAAAAATATAATTTCAGCTTAAGAGGAAGAACGATCATCATAAAATTCAATCAGTCAAACAAAAATCATAATAAACTGAGAACTAGTGGCATATTTCACATTGCAGAAAATGACTGATTTACGATGAAATTTATATAAATGAGGAGAATTATAAAAATATGAATATTTTTCATTTATTTTCAAGAGAATTTTTTTAAAAAAAAAGTACTAAAAAAAATAGCGATGGATTCGGACTATAATTATAAATTCAACTTAAGTGACAAAAACGAATAATCTCAAATCCTAATACCTATCAATCAACAAATCATAATACGTTATAAAATTTCAACATATCTCACAGATTAGAAAGTGGATTGATAGTCTGGTTATTATACACCAAGGAGATTTTCATATATAAAAAAAAATTATTGCAAATTATTTTATTTTCTTTTTCTTTTGATTTAAGAGCACCCTGACCACGCATAACCAGAGCTTGGATTTTTAAATGAGGTCAGTCGCAGCTTAAATTATAAGTTGTCTCTTAACCATGCATGACCAGAGCTTGGATTTTTAAATGAGGTTAGAGACACACTTATATATTTAATATATATATTTATCTTTTCATGTTTTAAAAAAAAAAGACACTCCTTGGAATAAAACCAATATATGGATGATAGAAAATGTGGTAGGTACAGAAACGGACTGTGAAATAAATTTCTAAATTAATTATATTATGAAATATGACCAACTGTACCTGGATTATTGAAAATTTTCAATTATCACTAATTCTGAATAATAATATAACCACAATTCCATCACAAATATTTTCACTGTTTATTTTAAATGATTTTAAGAAAAATTAAACTCTCCACATTTATATAAAATCATAACGGATGGCAGAAGGATGATAAGTAATGAAGATGGCCGTGAAATAATTGCCAGTTCAAAGATATTATAATAAATATTTAACCATCATGAAAATCTAAATAAAATTCTCCTCTTGTTGTGAAATATACTGCAGTCACAATTCATCACAATTTCTAAATCTGATTATAATTTTGATGAATTATAAATACAGTTTAATTTGGATATTGATTTCAATTTCTGAAAGAATAATCAATAAATAATTTTAAAATTGAAAATCAATTACAAGAGTAATATGCTGATCTATACATGACAAGAGGGGAAAAAAATATATACAGCAAAAAAAATATGCAGCATTTTTAAACTGATACCACATGGTGTCTCTACAAAGTGAAAAATCAGAACAGATGGATGAGACAAATATAAGTCGCTTCTGATACCAAATGTTCTCGCTTTCTCGAGGATTTTAATGACACCCCGGTGGCAAACAAATGGTATCTCAGTCAACAGAAAAATACTTAATTACAAAGCAAGCAACTCATGCACACAAATTTTATTTATCAAAGCACGACAAACCTTTGATACCAAATCAAGCAGTCCTCAAAAAATATATTTACAAATCAATTTCTTATAATCAGAGCAGCATGATTCCAAAACAAACATTTTTCAAAAACAGTATCAGAGCAGCACAGAGAAATCAGTATCACAACAGACTTGTCAAGATGTTGGTCACATAAGGTGGTTCATGATCCAAGATTTGCAAATATACTCTATTTTAAATCATTTGAAGAAATGTGAAAGTATTAGGATTTAATGAATCTATCACACCAGTTTATATTTCAGATCCGAGATATGTGTGAGATCCAATAAATCAATAATTTCAAGTGATTTTAAACAAACATATATTCAAATCAAATAATCATGAAATAACAATGATTTTCAAAGACCATTTTTAAAAAAACATTTTCAAGAATTTCTCAAAACTATTTCCGACAAGCCCAAGAGAAATTTCAGGTCATTTACATCAAATTTGAAAATATTCATGATCGGGATAATTTATTTGAAATCACTTGAATCAATGTAAAGTTTTGGGATATAATGAATCAGTCACACAAGATTGACAATTTCAAACAATAAGAGGTGTGTGATATTCAAAATATCTAGAATTTCAGATGATTTCAAACAATCATATTTCAATATAATGATCATGAATAAAGATGAATTCCAAGATGTATCACTGACACAAGCCAATCTGAAAATCAATGAAATTACCACAATTGATAAATAACAGAGTGTTGTAATGAGTATAATACTTTGAGCTTTTCTAAAATGAATTAGAATAAACTCAGAACAACAAAGGTGTGTGACATTTCATTAAATATTCAGATCTTCAAAAAATTTAGAATTCAAATTAACAGTGTTCAAGATATGATAAGAATACATCAACACTATTATGAATTCAGAAAAAAAAATCTCAAAAACAATTGCAAATATTTACAAGATTAAATTCAGGATATGGAAATGATTAACACCTCAGAATTCTATTCAAATAAAGAAAGTTTCCAGAAGATCATGATTACTGTAATTAGAAGTTAAGGAAAACCAAGAAGCTAAAATGATATAATAGTGACAAATCAAACAGAAAAAGAAAATAAACAGAAGAGAGATAGAAGAAGAAATAAACAAGAGATTAAAAAAAATATTTACAAGGACAAGTTCAGAGGTCATACCTGAAATCAGTGTAAACCAGACTCTCTGACTCATCAGATCTTGGCCTAAGGAACTGTAAATGACACAAAGTTATAGACAATCTTGATTTCAAATTTCTTTTCAGCACAGCAGTTCCTGAGCCACCCTTCTTCAGTACCTAACAGTTGAGAGGATTGAGTGGTCTAACAAAATTAGAAAAACCACCCATAGTTTTATTAACATCTTTCGGTACCCAGACTTGTTTGTATAACAATCCATCAGAATTTGCCTTTGTTCCCTTTGGAACCCATATCTGATTGAATTTAATGAAGTTTGTTTCATCTCTTTTTGGGATCCAGGATTGTTTAGATGACTTATTACAAAACAAATTCAAATCTTGCTTTTGATTCAAAAACCCTTTGGAATTAACAAAGGTCAAATTATGAAGACGATTCTTTTCAAAGAAAGTTGAAGGATTTTTGAAACCATTTGAATTGCGATTTTCAAAAACATTTGTTTTCCCAAATCCAAGACCATATTTATTTCTAATAGAATTTTGATTTTGCAACAACATATTCAACGACTTTTCACTATTAGAAAATTTAGTCAAAGTTGACTCTAGTCGTTGAATTTTGAATTTAAGATCAACGTTCTCTTTTATTAAATCTGAACAGCGGTTATCAATGATCTTCCTTTCAGCATCATATTGTTTCAAAACCAAATTTTCAGATTCAAGTGATTTAATTTTGGTTTGGAATTCAGCAATTTCAAATTCAAAATGTTTTCGATTTTCAGATTCAAATTTCTTGAAATTTTCAATCTCGTTTTCAAGTTCTTTCAAAATCAAATCACTTCTCACCAAATTTTCATTTTCAGCAATCTCAAATTTGGAACTTATATCAGTCTTAAAAACTTCAAATTCCTTTTGTAGAAGATTGTTCAAATTTGATAACTCAATCTTGTTTTCTTTTAAGATCAGAATTTCCTTTTCAAACTTTTGAATATTTTTATTGAGATGAACAAGATTGGTTTTCAATTTTAAACAATTTTTGCAATTAGAATTTGAAGAATTCTTAACGTTTTTGAGTTTTGATTCCAAAACATTATTTTTGCAGATCAACTCAAGCTTCTCAGATTTCAGAAGGTTATTTTTAGATTTTAACTTCTCAACAAATTCAGTTAAACCATTTAAACGGTGAGTCAAAGAAATATTTCCTGTTGAGTCTCCATCTGGATTTCCATCTGTACAGCCTGTCAAGCACAAATCTGAAGCCGAGTTATCTTTCTGGGATTTTGAGCATTTGTCAATTTTTCCATATAGCGTGTTGAGAGTCTGCCAGATCTCCTGCGCAGTCAAACAATGGGAAATAAGGCTATATTGAATATCATCAATATGAGAATATAAGATATGAGTAGCATGTAAATTAAATTCAATATCAACCCTACTTACAATATCATACCCATTTTTAATACTATTCCAACATTTAATATCAACAGATTTTAAATAAGATTTCATTTCTGATTTCCAATTTAAAAAATCTGTACCATTGAAAATAGATGGAATATGACTGGACTGACTCTCTATGGACTGACAACTAGGATTCACCATTTCTCTAGAGTTAATGAAATTACCAGGCTCTGATACCACTTGTTGGATCTAGAATAACCCTAGAGGGGGGGTGAATAGGGTTTTTCACAGTTTTTAACAGAATTAAAAACTTAATGAGATAAATAATAATAAACTGATCACAGAATATAGCAGAAACAGAAATGCAGAAAATAAATCACACAAAGATATACCCAGCTTCGGCAAAACCCTGCCTACTGCTGCATTTCTAAGATTTCTACTAGGTGATAGAACAGTTCCCGCATACAAGACCATGTACACTCGCAAACCCCTGCTCCTATTCTAACCCTACGCTCAAAATCCTAGACTGATTCAAAACCCCTGAATCAGATTTTCCCAGATTACAAATCCGTAACCTGTATTCCTAGATTTTACAGATTCTAGTACTGACAGTTAACCCGTAACCGAGTTCTACTTAGAATTTTACAGACTCTTAGTAACTATTCAGACAGTTTACAAAAAGGACAGAATTAAAACCAATACAAATTAAAATAAACAAGCTAAACCAAAACCCTAGAATTAAAAGACTAGTACTAAAAATAGGGTTATCCCCTTTTGTTATCTTCTAGTCATTAAACATGGCCGGCCCCCCTTTTATTCTTTTATTCCTCTTTTGCTCCAAGATGAAATGGCGGCTGCTCTCAAAATAAATTAGGGTTTTGATGAGAAATCCTAAAGCTCGATCGGCTATTCTTCGATTTGTTTCTCTTTGGCTTGGAAAGATTGGTGCTTTGCTTGTCAATATGATTTGGGATTCTCTTATTGAAATCTCGTGAGTTCCCTTTTTTTATTTTTTTTTATTTCATGCTCTCAAGTTTTGTTCGTTGATTCGATAACAAAAAAAAATGCCGATGATGATTTGTGTTTAAATAGGATAATTAGATCCTATTGCTTCTCTGATTTCCTTGTATGATTTGGCTGTTTGGGCTCGTTTCCTCTTTTGATTCTCTTGATAAAATCGGCTTTGATTGATAGAAGTAATTCTGGAAATTACTTGAGGTTTAAATTGTGGCCACCTTGCTTGATTTATTGTTCCTGCGTGATTTCTGGTTTGCCTTGAATTTTTGCTCTGTCTATTTCCTGAAACTCGAAACAATTTGAGCATTCCTGGAAACATTAATATAATTTCTGGTTACATTGAAAACACTTGCCAAAGATGTATGACTGACTTTCTGCATCCTAGATTGAAATTTCATTTGCTGCCCCCTTTTTTTTTTTTTTTTTAAAAAAAAATGCCAAAATAAAAGTTAAAAAAAAAAAACCTTGCTGATATTGACACATGCCAGAGAAACATGCATCGATTCAAATATCAGCATGATATATCATAGAACCATGCATGAATTCTGGAATCATTGTTTCTGGAAATCATAATTGATTTCATGCCTTAACTGATTGGTGATATATGCATGATTCATTGCCCAATATGAAAAATGTCAAGATAAAATCTTCCTGTTTTATCTTTGCCAAGTACACACATTTCTGGAAATCAAATAAAGGTGTTGTCAACAATATTTTGCATGTCATTGATTTCATATTGGAAACCACTTGTGAAAAAAAACTTCTTGCTTTGATTGCTTTCCATAAAACTGTTTTAGAATCTTTCCAATTTCTTGTTGCTGAGATTGATTTATGCTCAATCTGCATTCCATATATGAACATACACCAATGCTCATTCACACCTTGATTTGCAAAAGTAGTATCTCGCCTTATAATTGATATTGCAATTCCTGGAAACGAATTCATTTTCTGTCCCCCTTTTTTTTTTTTTTTTTAAAAAAAATGTCAAACAAATGCTTTCCCCCTTTTGCTTGATAAATTCTGGAAATAAATTGCAATGCCAATATTGCTCATCTGATTTGTTTAAAAACTGGAAACATTTTCATGTATGCTGAATGTGTTCATTTGAAAGCTTGGAATTTTTTTTTTTTTTTTTTTTTTTTTTTTTTTTTTTTTTTTTTTTTGACAGATTAAAACATTTCCAAAAAAATCAATAGCTTGGAATTTTAATCCGATGCTAAAACTGGAAACAACATTTTGGTCAAAATTGTATTTTGTACATGCTGAACCATGTACATGCTTGCATATGCATGCTTGAGCACTTGAACCATAAATGTATTCCATGCAGACTTGCCTTGACCATATGTACATAGCTTCTTGAGTTCCTCGACCTGAAAACAGAACATTGTATCTTTGTTTATGTACTTGCAGTCCACTTGTAATTTTGTACCTGAGTTGCACCATGCACCTAAACTAACTTGACACCATCATGCTGTTGTAGCCTTGTATCATTGACATTCACCATTTATGTTTGTGTCATCACTTTGAGTTGCATATGTAAACTTGCACCAATGCATGCTTGCTATAATTTCATGTTGAGCTTCACTGATTTATGTACATGCTGCATACATCCTTGGACCCTGCTTGTTGTATGTGTATTGCTGTACACTTGAGATTGCACCATTATGAAACTGCTGACTTGCATTTGGACTTGAACATGTTGTGTTGCATTTGTGTCATGCATGTCTTGTTGCTCACTGTCTTGTGCGCTAACCTTCATTATTCAAGTACATGCTGTATTGAACTTGTTGACCATGCTGCACTGAGTTGAGCAGGTCCATGTGGCTACTCCTCAGTTGCTCGCTGATTGGCGAGGCAGTGCGCACGTGTATATTTATACACGTGTGTATATGCAGTCATCAGACAAATTTTTCTGTCCCTGCACTGTATATACATATATATGTTGTCTGCCTTGTGGTATTTACAGTGTATTACTGTGAATATCACAAGCTGTCTAGACACAGTTGGTTGGATATGAAAATCAGGTCGAGTCAGAAAAATGATGAGAAACACACCGAATTCTGAGGCAAAAAAAAATTTTAAAAATAAAATTTAAATCTGCATGTGTTCAGTTTTTATTTCTATTGCAGCGTACTGTGTGTGTGTTTCTGTGAATGACAGGTATGAAGACGATGACTGGACTGACAGTGAAGATTGAAGACAGAAGATTAAGAGACAGTGTCTGTGAAAGTAAATGTATCAGTGACTGTATATGGATATGAAAATGTAAAGACAGTGATTGCATATAAAAATGAGATGTATAGACAGTGTTATATTGAGGAGCTGTGTAACAACAGAATTGTACTTATGTTTGTAAACAAGTTTCTTTGAAATAAAATATTATTTTATTGTTGTCAAACAAGCTTGTCTATCATATTCAGTTTATTTACAAATACAGTATCATGTGTAATATTTGTGAGTGTGTACAAATAGTGGAGTCATATAATTTGTACTGTTTGAATGTTGAAATATAATATTATATTTAAATAAAATACTCTGTTAATATTTGAACTTCTGTACAGTAGTATTTCATTTAAATATAAATATTATATTCCTGTCTGTAATGTGTGATATAACAGTACAATAACAAACACATTAGAAATAATATTTATTTGGTTGTTATCATCAAACAAAAATCATATAATTGTGTATACAGCACCGTTATATACAACACAACCAACTCGACTCGACTAACCCCTTTCGAATAACATATTCGATTTACTAAATTTCGAATACCATATTCGATTAACTCCCTTCGAATAACTTATATTTAATTTAACTCCTTTCGAATACCATATTCGATTTACTAACTTTTGAATACCATATTCGATTGACTAACTTTCGCATACCATATTCGATAGACTCCCTTCAAATAACTTATATTCGATTTAACTCCTTTCGAATACCATATTCGATTTACTGACTTTATTCGCTTTATAAAGATTTCCTTTTTAACAACGTTTATTCATTTTTAAATATTTACTTTTAGTAACGGTTCTTCACTTTAAAAATGATCTTCTTTTTATAATGTTTTCCCTTCTTATAACGGTTTTCTTTATATAACGTTTTCGTTTTCATTTCTATTTATTTCCTAAGTAAATAATCCTCTTTAATCTATTTGTAAATGTTCTACAAATATTTCTATTTATATCTCTATTCTATTTGTAAATGGTTTACAATTATTTCTCTTCCTATATTTGTCTATTTATTTTCTAAATAAATAATTCTCTTATACTTCTATTTATTTTCTAAATAAATATTCCATTTTAATCCTATTTATTTTCTAATTAAATTCTCCTTTGATTTAATCCTGTTTATCTTCCAAAGTAAATAATCCATTTATAATATCTAATTTATTTACCAAATAAATAATCCATTTAATGTCTTATTTATTTATCTTAAATAAATAATACACTTTATAAGTATTCTACTTATAAATATCCTTTTTATAAATATTTCTGTTTATAAAATCTTCTTTGATTTTATAAATAAATTTCCTTTTAAAAATCCTTAGATTTTATAAATAATTTATTTTCAAATATCACTTTGAAAATTCCCTTATCAACATTCCGGTATCTTATGGTTTATAACATACCATACATCACTGATCAGTATCATTCACACATATAAAATCATCAACAGATTTCATATCACATCGTATACCACAATATATAAAACAAAATAGTATTTATATATTGAGGAACCCAGTTGGGTCCCTCTAACCTGTTTCTCTACATCACAGATGTTAGACAATACCAGTATAACATATTCTGATAAACAGAATCAATATTCGATTAACGATATATACGTATGTCTTTATCTATACTTTCAACCAACACACAAACAATTCAACTAAACAGTTAACACACAGTAATCAGTCATCATTTATCAGTTCTAAATATACGTTATAAAAATAGAACTGTTCAGAGTTGGTGAGTTTTACTCACATTGGCAGTTCATCTTTAAAGAACGATAAACTGTTGTTTGATATGAATCAAACAATTTATTTCGCCATAAATTCAAACGAGTCCTAATCCACTTCCAGTCAGCTTCAAGTGAAGCTATCGTCCATACTGTCCCAACGCAACTTGTTTCGCTGAACTTCGATCTCGTATGAGGTAGTTACGATATTACAAAGTTAATACATATTTGAATTAAATAAAACTTAAATATATATTCAATTTGGGCTTTACCAATATAACCAGGCCCACTCACCATTCAAACCCGCCCCAAACACAGCCCTTCTTCCCCAAACCACGAAATACGTGGTCGCTCCTCCTCCATTCCACAGCCATGACCGCACCTTTGCTCCACCATTCCTCCATCTTCCTTCGGTGAATTCCAAAATCGAATTCACCATTCTTTTTCTCATTCGAATCTCCTCCCACCCATCACCTCGAATCAAAACTCGGTGCCACCATATCCAACGCGTCTTCCAAGACCTGACGCTACTACAGGGAGCCAACTGATGCCAAACAATACCGAACATCACCAAAAACTCACACCGAGTGCTAAATCATCACACAAGTACAAATACGACGTCCTTTTCATGCATCGATGCTTCAATCCGCAACTAACTCGAACCCTAGCCTCTACTGTACACGTTCACTACTCCAAAAATGATATCGAACTGCACAAAAATGGACGTAAACTGAAGTCCTTCCACTCGTGATCCCAAATATATAGATATCATGATTTTATGATTTTTATTTCTATTTCAATTGATTTTTTCCTTCTTGTGTTTTGTGTTTGAGAAGGGGCATTTGTTCTGGCGGCTTCATTTTTGATTATATAGGAAGGTTGTGAATTTTTGTGTGGTGAGAAAAGGTGAGTGGTGGCCTAGTTTGGGTGCACACAAAAATTAGGATATTTTACTAATTTTATTTTAATCATTTTCTATTCGTTTCTGCACTTTAAAAATCCGTGTGGTCACACGCGATACCCAAAATTCATGAAACTAGACATACAGCTAGCTCTCGACCTTACGGTCCCAACGAAAATGATTTCGTCGAATTCCGACTATGTTTGCTCACACAGTGTATTTTTAACTGTCAAAATATCGACTGTTTTTCACTCTAAAAATCCATACGGCCACACAGTGACTCTAAAAATCACAAAACTAGAAATCTAACAACTATTGGACATTGCGGATCCAACGAAATTAATTTCGTCGAATTCCGACTTCGTTTGCAAAAGTGGCTATTTTTAATGCTCTAGATGACCCATTTAAATATATAAATATATTTAAATATATTTAAATAAAATATTAATAAATTAATTTTATCTTATATATTCACAACAGAATATCATACCACTCTAGAATATTCCTATATGAATACCTAACTTGATATTTCAAATCCCGATTTAATCGATATTCGATTTATATTGAAATTCCTTTTAAAAATGTAAATAATTCCTTTATAAATTATAAAGGAGTTCCACAACGACTTTTCTAAAATTTGATTTGGACGTCAATCAAAATCTACACGACGAAATCCCGATTTTTCTCTTCCGCTAGAAAGATATACTCTACCAGCTCCACAAGTTTCTTGTTTCACCAAAATCCGGCTTAAAACGAATCCTATATATTCAGTTGAAGTTCAAATCACCAAATTGTGAACTATAGTTCCATTTCAAGCTCAATTTTAATTATATTTAATTATACGTTCAAACTGTCGTTATTTAAATATATTCGTTATTCTAATTCAATTGTAAACTGAATTAAATATCATAGATGAACCAGTTAACATCATATCGCCATTTCAGCCAATTCTGATTATTTCAGAATTAAATATATTATTTAATTTATTATTTTAATTAAATATTCACCATTATTTAATTAAACCACCATTTTATTCACTATATCACTATTTATATAATTAAATAAATTAATTATAATACCTCTGCCAGTGCGGGTCATTACAGTTATCTAGAGTTTATTTCCACTGTGTCTGATATGATGTACTCTGATGATTGGTATGTATACTCTGATGATTGGTATGTATATGTAGATTCTTTTTATATCAAAACATTTGGTATATTATATTTTATTCGTTCCGTTGTGAGATTCTGATGTTCTTCTTACTCTACTATTCTATTAGTTCTATCTTTCCAATCTCATCCTCTAACTTCTTTCTCTTAACATTCTGCTTTTCTGTATAATTTGTGTTGACTGTGGTGGTAAAATGTCAGTTTAAATTGGTTCGGAAAAGTGGGACGTTACAACGTGCTAACAGAGCAATTGGTTTACTAATAATCTTGGCTCTGTGGTGTAACTCAATAGAGGTGGGGTTAGTAATACCCTAGATTGAGTTCAGAGTATATATTTGAGAGCGCGTGTTTTTAGTTTTATATAAAATTATTTTTAAACTGGTTTGACCAGTGTATTTTGAAAAAGTGATTATTTCCTCAAATTATTATAATATTAATCAACTTATTTTGAGTTGAGTTTGAATTCAGCGTGAATTCTAAAATTGAAAGGATTTAACCAAATGGGAATTTCAAATATGAAATTTGAGAATAAAAAACCTCAGTATGAAGTTAATTTCGAATCAAAGTGGATATTATAGTGAATATGAATCAGAATAATTTGGTTGTTCCTTGTTTGATTGAATGGTTGATTCCATGGTTGAAGAATAAAACTAGATATCTCGAGTGAATGAATTAAACTTATAACAAATCCAAATGGATTGCTAAAAAACGATTATAAAGAAAATTCATGATAATCAAATGGTATATAAATGTTCAGAATGGATGAATTGAATGTTTGAATCTAACTGACATAGTTAGAGATGATGTTGAATTATGAAATAAAATGGAACCAATTAATTAATTGAGTTTGGAAAAGAAATTCAACCAGGTTAAGTGGAATTAAGTAATTGAATTTAACCAGACAAATAAAATTTAACTTCAATGATTAAGTTAATCATGTACAGTGATTGATTGGACGTTAGTTTGGTCGAATAGAACTTATTATCAGTTAATAAGAATTGAATGGGAGGGGAAGCAGGGAAATCAACCCCAGTATAATGAGTTGGAAATAAAAACGGTGATGAGTGAAATTGAATTGTTCAAACTTGTGTTTGTTATTTGCGGTGCATATTGAGATAAGTGCAGATTCCAGAAGGCTATGTAATCGATTTGGATACAAAGATTGGAGTGCAGATTGGATAACGAGAAGCAGTTATATGATTACGTCGGAATTGAAATTGAGTTTCCCAACAAAAAGTTAATCCTTAATATATTTTTGGTTGGTGATTGATTTAACCCCTAGGTTGTGTAACCATTGGGTTTTGGTTTTATTTTGGAGAAGTTGAGGCCCAAAGTGGCAGTTGTAGTCGTATCGATCGAGCCGAGCAGAGCAGAGGAGGTGCTGGCGAAATTTTCGAAAATATCAAAGTGTTTGAATTTATTTTGATAATAATTCAAATATAATTATTCTAAAGTAATTTGTTTCAGATCATTCTTCTTACCTAGTAATTTTGGGGACGAAATTCTTTTAAAGGGGAAGGTATGTAACGTCCCAGATTTTCGAACGTTAATTACGAATATTAAAATCCGTTTTAAATAATGGTTTGGTGATATAAATGGATTTTATATCGAATTTATTTGTTTAAAATGGAGTTCAAATTTATATATTATAAAAATTAATTAAAACGAGCACGAAATGGCGTGATAGTTCGTAATTTACGATTTAAACTTCAATTTGTTACACTGAATCCGATATGAATCGGATTTTAGTGAAACAAGAAACGGTTGAATCAATTAGATGATAATCTTCTAATGTAAGAGGAAAATCGAGATTTCATCATATAGATCTCAAGTTATGTCCAATTCAAATTTCCATTAAAATGCTATGGAATCGTTTATAAACCATAACGATAGTTTAATATAATTACATATCAATTTGGAATTTGGACAAGAACTTTGAGGCGTAGTTACAATTTAATTTTTAGAATTTTACTGTAATTTTTAATTAATTAAAAACACAACTTTTTATTCGGAGTATTTGGCACCCAATATCAATATTTTGGGATTTCACAATATAAGTTAACGTGTTGATATTATTATATTTTTGGGATCATGGGGCGCTGGTCGATACAGTGGTATTTTTATTTATGTCGATAGCGGCTCTTAAAGGGTAAAAAATTTATATGACGCACTCCCCTAAAAATTAAACCATAAACAAGTAAAAAGAAAAATATCCAATGTAAGTCAAACCTCATTATAATCACACACGTCTGGACGTGGATTCAATAGCCTGTTCTCCCTAAGCTAGTTTGAAAATAAATCGCTCCTACTTGTACCTCAGACGAATGACGTTATGCCTATATTAAAATCTCCCCTTTATATAGACGGTGCTTTCTCTTCTTGTTTTCATTCAAGAAATCCTCTCATCTCTAATCGTATACCTATATATAAAATCATCTCACTTGTTCTCGTCCTTCACCATTTCATTTCAACACAGTAGAGCATCTCCACTCATTCTTTTTCGAAGCCACATTGATTCTTTCTCTTCTGATATAAATGGTGTGACCTCATTAATTAATTAATTATATAAAAAGGGTCAGGAGGTGCATCAACAACATACAGTAGCGGAACTGGTAGGTGGCAGACGTGATGAGGAATTCACGTAAACACAGTGGGGTTCAAAGTCCAAAGCTCGAATTAACAAGGTGAGATGTATTGTTAGTACAAAAAGAAGAGTGTTGCATCGCATGGTTTTACAGTTGAAGATAGAAGAAACGTGGTACCAGGTGGTTGCGCTAGAAAGATGTGGTAGAGAGTGCTTCGTGCAGGCCACGACATGATGTTTGGAACAAAAAGAAAAGGGTTGTAGCACGGTATGTTTGGGAGGAGACACATTACTGAGTTCAAATGGGTGGCATGTTAAAATAACGAAGCAGTACATTATAAAGGAAAGTTTTGTATTGCACATTTGCAAATGCCTATGGTCTTCAGCGTGATTCATCATTAGGAAGATTATACGTGGAGCGGGGTGGTCTTGAGAATGGTTGCGTACTGGTTGCATAAGGGTTAAATGGTAAAGGAACGTGGCTTTGTCTTGGGTTAGAACAAGGGTAGGAATCGCAGGTTACAATGTGGTCCAGGAAAAAGAAATCCACCTTCATTATCAATTAAGCAAGTAATTACAGAAATTTATTATATAATTAAAGGAAATATTATTTCGATTATAATCGCATAACTAAAATTATATAACTATTTCTTATGTTATCAGAGTCAACCCAAAAAGGTTGCGTGAAAACCACATCATCGAATGCTACATTGTTGTGATGAGTCGGAGCAGATCAGAGATAAATGGGATTTCTGTTTGATTTTAAACGCTATTTAAAATTCAACGTGACAACGGTGGAACCGATAAGTGAAATCAAGGTGAGTTAATTCTCACACTTTTCTGGACTGCTAGGATGTGCAAAATTCATAAATAACTATAATTCACCGTTAATAATATAATTTGGGTGTTTGGATGCCATGGTTGCCTATGGTTTGTGTAATGACCCGCATTGGCAGAGGTATTATAATTAATTAATTTAATTATATAAATAGTGATATAGTGAATTAAATGGTCGTGGAATTAAATATTGGTGGATATTTAATTAAACTAATAAATTAAATAATATATATAATTCATCAATAATAAAAAATATTGGAAATCACAATATTCTGTGAACTGGGTCATCCCTAAGATTTAATTCAGCTTAGAGTTGAATTATATTGACGAATATATTCAATCGATGTCAGTTTGAATGTAGACTTTTAATATAATTAAAATAGAGCGTGTAACGATGCAGTAGTTCGCTATTTGGCGATTTAAACTTTAACTAAATGTACATGATTCATTTTAAGCCGGATTTCTGTGAAACAAGAAACGTGTGGAGCTGGTGAAGTATATCTTTCTAGTGGAAGAGAAAAATCGGGATTTTCATCGTGTAGATTTTGATTCATGTTCAAATCAAATTTTAGAAAAGTCGCTGAGGAATTCCTTTATAATTTATAAAGGAATTATTTATTTTTTGAAAAGGAATTTCAATATAAATCGAATATCGGGTTGACCCAGATTGAAATATCAAGTTAGAAATTCATATAGGAATATTCTAGAGCTATATGGTATTTCACTGTGAATATAGACGATAATATAAATTTATTTATATTTAACTTAATTATATTTTAATATATTTATATATTTAATTGGGTTATTCAGAGCTTTAAAAATAGCTGGTTTTGCAAATGGAGTCAGAATTCGACAAAACCAATTTTTTGGATCCGCAATATTAAATTATTGCTAGATTTCAATTTCCGTGATTTTTAAAGTCAGTATGTGGCCGTACGGGATTTTAACGTGAAGAATAGTTAGTATTTTGACGGTTAAAAATACGCTGTGTGAGCATACGAAGTCGGAATTCGACGAAACCAGTTTCGTGGGGACCGTAATGTCGAACTCTAGTTGTATATCTAGTTCCGTGATTTTTGAACATCGTATGTGATCACACGGATTTTATAAGGCTAAAATGTACATGATTCTTAAACTATATATGGACCTGAACAATCCACGTTCCTTTTGTTTTCATCCACATGAACTATATGAACCTAATATATAATCTCTTTTGGTGCCGCTACATTTTTTTTCATCACAGCAAGAAAAATCGAGAGAAGGAAAATCAAAGAAAAATCTCAAACAATTCAAATCAAAATCGTAAAATCTCGAATCAAGTTTTATTGAGATGCTCCGGCTTCAAGCTTTCCATCGATGTCCATTTTACTTCACTCGACATTGTCTTAAGGTAACTCATGAAGTACAGCGCAGAAAAGGGTTGGTTTTTGTTGAAGATTTAAGCATTTCGAGATTTGAGTATCGTTTTGGGGTTTAGAATAGGATTCCGCAACCAACAGCCTCATTTCATGGATTTCGGTTACAATTTGTGTCGATCCCTTTACTATACTAGCACACAGGAGCATTTCGATGCAATTTTATTCGAGGTCTCGAGCTTGGTATTTTGGGAATGGAAATGATGAGGACGGGAAGAGAAGATCATTGGTGTTGTTTGTGGGTGGAACGGTGGAGTGATGGAGGAGATATTGGTGGATGTTTGTGCGTTAATGGCCATGATTCACGGTTGGTTCAAAGCTGTACAGGGAGGAGAGAAAGGTAGAACGCGTGTGTGTGCTGAGAGGAGGTTTGGGCCAGATATGAAATGGGTCGGAGGGAGAAAAAAGGTTGAACCACTTAATTAAATTTAAGTTATATTTTGTTTTTAGTATCTAAAATTGTAAAGTTAATATCGGGGTCATACGATATCAGATTGACGAACTGTAAGTTGCGTTGGGATCGTACGGACGGTGGCTACGTCATGGAGTCGACTAGAAGTCCATCGGAGCTCGTTACAATTTATGGCAAAAAATTGTCCGTCTAAATCAACGATAATTATCGTTATTAACGATGATCGTCCAATGTGAGTAAATCTAACTAACTCTGAATAGTTTATCAATTCATGTTGTATTTTTGGAACTGTTAAATATTGGCTGATTGATTGTGTGTTGATTGTTTGATTGAACTACTAGTCAGTTAGTTGAATTTCTATATTGATTCTGTCTAACAGAATAAATCATATGGAACTGAAAGTGATGTTGATTTTATTGTGTAACATCTGTGGATGCAGGGCAACAGGTTGGAGGAATCCGGTTGGATTCCTTAACAGTTATTTTATTGTTTTTTTATATATTTTGATATATGATGCGATATATAATTTTTGTCGATTATATGTGTTTGAACGAAATTAGTCATCTTGATTTGATGTGTTAAATACCGTAACAAACCGGAATGGTGAAAAGGGAATTTTCAAAATGAATATTGAAAATAGATTATTTATAAAATCAAAGGATTTTATAAAAGAGAAAATATTTATATCAATCAAAGGAGATTTTATAAAAAGGAAATATTTAGAAAATAAATAGAGTTATAAAAAGGAAATTTGTTTATAACCGAATAGGATGTTATAAAAAGGAAAACGTTATAAAAAGGAAAACATTACTAAAAAGGAAATCATTTGTAAAGTGAAGAGCCGTTACTAAAAGTAAATCTTTATAAATGAATAGTTTATTCAAAAAGGAGTTAATCGAATTTAGTTATTCGAATAGAGTTAAATCGAATATTGTATTTGAAGGGAGTCAATCGAATAAGTATTCGAAAGTTAGTAAATTGAATATGTTATTCGAAAAGGGGTTAGTCGAGTCGAGTTAGCTGAATAGAGTTAATCGAGTATTTGTTATTCGAATAAGAGTTAACCAGTTAGAGTTAATCAATTAGAGTTAAGCAGTTAGAGTTGAACCAGTTAGACTTAATCAGTTAGAGTAAATCGAACTAGAGTTATTCAAATTGAGTTAATCGAATATTAGTGATTCGATTAGAGTAAAAAGAGTTATCGAATTTAGTTATTCAACAGAGTTAATCTAATAGTGTTAATCCAAAGGAGTTGATCGAATAGAATTAAAGGAATAAACCGAATATAGTTTATTCGAATAGAATTAAAGGACTAAATCGAATATAGTTTATTCGAATAGAATTAAAGGAATAAATCGAGTATAGTTTATTCTAATGGAATTAAAGGAGTTAATCGAATTTGGTTTATTCGAATAGAGTTAAAGGAGTTAAATCAAATAGAGTTGACCCAATAGAGTTGATCCAATAGAGTTAATCCCAAGGAGTAAACCGAATAGAGTTAAGTGAAAAGAGCAAATTGAATATAGTTATTCGAAAGAAAGGTTAAGTAAGGAAGTTAGTTAAAGAAAATATAAAGTGAACTTTGCCTATTTCAAGGTTACAAGTGTTGTTCAGTTAAGGTCTGAGAGGCAGTTCTACCCCAACTTGATTGGCTTCATTTTTAACTAAGGAATGGTTAAGGTTCGGTAGTAAAGGATGGTTAAGATAATTTAGTAATTAAAGGAAATGGTTTGAGTTGGCATAGCGATGTTTTATCTAAAGATCTGCTAAATCCAAACGTAGGAGTTTTGGAAATGTTTCCAAACAAGAAACAGAAATATTTTCCAACATAGAAAACAAGAAATGGAAATGTTTTCCAGTGTTAATAAGATATATTTTCTAAATTTAGAAAATAGCGAATGTTGAATATAGGAAACAGGAGATGAAAAATTAACTAAGGAGATAAATGTTAAATGATGTTTGATTGATAGAATTTCCATTTGAAATAATATCATTGTTTGCACATGTGTTTTTCTTCGATAGTTAAATCATAGACTATCGAAGTTTTAAACCATTTTAACGTTGTTAATATGGAGAGACCGGTTGGATTATTATCCAAAGAACCACTCTTTATTGGCATAAGCGTTGCGAATCATATATGCCAAAGATAATTGAAGACGGAGTAAAGTGCAAGGGCTATTGTATAAATCTTAGATAACAGAGTCAAAGATGGATGTATTGAATAGTGCCTTCAATTCATCCTGTTCCTAGATGACTTGTATGGATGAATGTCTGACAGAGTATTTCCAGAAAGGTCACGTACATTGATTTCTTCAACCGTACCAAGAGTGGAAGCGGAGAAGAAAACTTCTTTTAGCTGACACGTAATGTATGGTTGTAGATGTCAATCGGTGATTTGATGGATTTGACGATGTGACATTCGAAGTGAATGTGGTGTGATGATAAAGCGTAGCTTCTAGCCTCATCAACCGGTAAATGATAGAAATCGGGCAGGAAGCATGGCTAAGTCGGTCGCTCCGAAGTAGGGTGTATAATCACCTGATCTAGAGTTTCATTCATTGCTAAAAATCTATTGTCGATACTGTCCCATTCGGGTAACGGTTGCTGATCCCAACTGTTGGTGATATACATTCGATACACTCAAGCGAAATGAGTGGTCGGTCATGTGTGGCCGGTTGCAAGATGTTCTTGTTGAACCCAGTGTATTCCTTTCTAGAGGTACACTAGCGAAAGGTGGTTCCATACCTTGTCATAGTTGGAAATCCATTACCCAATACGTACTTGCGGTTTTCATTGTATACTATATATGTAGAACGTGAGATGGAAGCGTTTCTGCTAGATTATTATTATATTGTATTGATGGACATTATTATAATATCAAAAGGGTTTTTTGATATAAAGATAATTTGGATTCTCATAAGGGAAAAACCCGTTCCGTTATACGGCGTGGTCTTATGAGATATCATTTACCTGCTTGAACTGTTTTAAAATGTTTTACTCACACCAGTCCCATGACTGATCCGGAGTTTATTTTGTCTTGTTTTCCCTAAACTCTTGGGTGCCCAATTTTGTACGGGCAGTCAAGTAGTCAGGATTTACAGATATACTGGAAGAGCTTGGAGCAGGAGGCTTCAGGATCATATAACTATTGTTTATTTTTCGCTGTGTTGTAAGTGATGTAATTGATAATGATATGTATATTCAAGTAAAACCTTTATTTCAAGGATACATTATCTATTATATTTATTCGTTCTGCCGTGAGGTTCGTGTTACTCTGATGTTGTATTCTTCTTCTTCTTCTATTCTAAGTTTCTATCTTATCTATCCTCACCCTATGTTTTCTTTCTATTAATTTCCTGATTTTTAGTTTAATTTGGGGTTGGAATTGTGTTTTTGGTCAGCTCAAATTGGACCGGATTTTCGGGTCATTACAATTGGTATCAGAGCAAAGGATAAGTGAATTACCTTGACTCTGTGGCGTGACTCATTAGAGATGGGGTTAGTAATACCCTAGATTGAGTTGAGTGTATATATACGAGTGAACGTATTTGTTATTGATATAAAAATTTATTTTATATTGTGGAGATTCGTTGGTTGAGTCGTTTATGAGTTCTGGTCGATCAGTTTGATCCACTGTATCGGTAGGGATTTTGTAAACACTCAAATAGGATGAACCGTCATGGTATGTTTTGAAAAGAGGGTAAAATAAAATAAGTTTACCCATGTTATATCCTGATATAGAGAAGATATATATATCAAAATTTTAATATAGTGGATATATTGGTTGTTATTATAATCGAGAAAGAATATAAATTAAATGGTTATGTAAATAACCAATTAGAATTCATATAAGCTAAATACGTGAATTCAGATGAGTTAAATCTGAAATTTAAACCAGAAATTGAATTAAAATTCTGGAAAAATTGGATAAGTGTTTATAAATAGATTTGGATTAAAAATAAGGAAAATTTAAGATCCTGGGAGAATTTAAATTGTATTACAAGCAGTGTGAATTATATTTTGAAATGAATTTCAAAGTGGAAATATTTAGAAATAGATTAATAGTATTGAACTCACTTCGATCGCTGGAAAATAGATTCCGATGATGACAGCTGCATCATCAGTATTCATTTTTGAGTTGTAAGTGACGGATTACTACCAGAGATACTGTTTTGAATTTGTTTTGGAAAAGACAAGTTATGTTGAATTTCAAAATGGGATTTATAATATAGAAGTGATATAAAATTTAAATAGAAATTGAATAGAATTAACTATGTCGAAGAGGAATTAGTTAATCGAGTTTTGAATTTGAAGTTGAACTTTGAAAGGAGAATTGGATTTGTAAATGGATATTCGAAATCGAATATAGAACTTAAATTCGAAATTTGGATTCAAATTAGTTAATAAGGAAGTTAAAATATATTTGAACATGTCATGTTCAAATATAAAAGTGAAATAGACTAAAGAGTTAATTAACAAATTAATTAACGAATTGAGTTAAAACGATCAGGTATAGTTAAAATAGATTGGACAGGTATAAATATACATGAGATAGGCATGGATAAGGTATGAAGGTATATAAATAGAATGCTCGACGAAAAGGTATGTATTTAATTCATATATGAGATTTTACGCGCCGTATCGGCTAGGCACTTGGCTTTTTCTTTTTCTTTTGGATTGGTGAGGGTCATGGGAGGCTATTTGAAATATCCCGATGCTCCTAGTACAAAGGAGGTTATGGCGAATATTTCCGGGAATTTAAGGAGTTAGATTATTTTTAAGATAATTTGATAGTTAGAAATCAACGTATCGATATATATATAGAAGTCGATAAGGAAGCGAACTTAGAAATAGAATAGTAAAAATCAAAAAGGAAGACTACGAATAAAATCTAGTAAGAATAGAAAGAGGAAACGTATACGTGTTTAAAAGTGAATAATTAGTTGTATGGTATTGATTATTCGAGTAAGTAGTCATATCTGTTTTGACGTTATAAATGTTATTCAGTCAAGGTCTTAGAGGTAGTTATACCCCAACTTGATTGATTTCATTATTAACAAATAAATAGTATGATTTCAGGCTCGAAGATCAATGTTGAACAAGAGTTAGTTGAATATAGTATTTGGGTTGTCGTAACGATGTTTTACACAACATCCGTTTTAACCCAAATAAGTGTAAGCTTGGAAATATAATAAAGAATATTTCCTAAGTATAGAAATAAACGAGATCGGAAAAGAGATAAGTAATTGGAATATTTTCCAATTATAAATAACATATATTTTCTAAAAGTTTAGAAAATAAAGGAAGGCGATATTCGGAGATGTTTTCCAAATAACATAAACGGCCAATATGGTTATTGAAAATATTTGTTTAACAAATATTGATAAAGAAATAGAGAAGTGATTTAACTAATGGAATAATAATTAAGGGCTCAGTGACATGTTCAAAAGGAAAATTTGATTTTTGAAAAGAGTAAAATATTTAAAAACTCCCAAGGAAAGACTGTTTGAATTAAAAACAAATTTAATAGAAATTTGTGAAAGCAAATTTGAATTAAAGTAAAGCCGGTAAAGTGGTAACTGAGATTGGATTAGAATGATATCAAGACAAATTGGATTGTGAGATTCAAATTTGAAGTGCAATGGGATAATCATGTTAAGAGTTGGGAATCAAGACGAAACTTGAGTTTGAAATGAAAATTTGGCTTGGTAAAAGCGAATGGTTGTGTTGGAGATAAAAGTAATTTCAGGATTTGATTGGGACAACATTGGTACATGCCGAGTGATAGCATATGGAAGTGATAGAGTTGGGATGCCCGACAAAAAGGTACAAGTTTATATTTCATATGTTATGAGATTTTGATGAGCCGAATTGGCAAGTCGCTTGGTTGTTTGATTTTCTTTTGGGTTGGAGATGGCCTAGAGAGGCGAGTTGTGGTTTTACCGATAGGGCTGTACAAAGGAGGTTATAGCGAAATTTTTCGGAAAAAATTAAGGCGTTAGAAAATTTTCAGGATTTTTGAAAATCTTCGTTGATAAGAATTAATTAGTATTTAATTGAAATTAAATTGGTTTAGTTGGAAACTGAAGTTACGAAGTGAACAAATATGTTCTAACCAGTCGATAGGGTCGTCCTCTACCTCTTAGCAATTTCGAGGACGAAATTATTTTAAGTAGGGAAGAATGTAATGACCTGCATTAGCAGAGGTATTATAATTAATTTATTTAATTATATAAATAGTGATATAGTGAATTAAATGGTCGTGGAATTAAATATTGGTGAATATTTTATTAAACTAATAAATTAAATAATATATTTAATTCAGCAATAAAAAAAAATTGGAAATCACAATATTCTGTGAATTGGGTCATCCCTAAGATTTAATTCAGCTTAGAGTTGAATTATATTGACGAATATATTCAATCGACGTCAGTTTGAACGTAGAATTTTAATATAATTAAAATAGAGCGCGTAACGACGCGGTAGTTCGCTATTTGGCGATTGGAACTTCAACTGAATGTACAGGATTCGTTTGAAGCCGGATTTCTGTGAAATAAGAAGCGTGTGGAGCTGGTGAAGTATATCTTTCTAGTGGAAGAGAAAAATCAGGATTTCAACGTGTAGATTTTGATTCACGTCCAAATCAAATTTTAGAAATGTCGTTGTGGAATTCCTTTATAATTTATAAAGGAATTATTTATATTTTGAAAAGGAATTTCAATATAAATCGAATATCGGGTTGACCCAGATTGAAATATCAAGTTAGAAATTCATACAGGAATATTCTAGAGCTGTATGGTATTCCACTGTGAATATAGATGATAATATAAATTTATTTATATTTAATTTAATTATATTTAAATATATTTATATATTTAAATGGGTCATTCAGAGCTTTAAAAATAGCCAGTTTTACAAACGGAGTCAGAATTTGACGAAACCAATTTTGTTGGATCCACAATATTAAATTATTGCTAGATATCAATTTCCGTGACTTTTGAAGTCAGTATGTGGCCGTACGGGATTTTAACGTGAAGAACAGTCAGTATTTTGACGGTTAAAAATGCGCTGTGTGAGCATACGAATTCGGAATTCGACGAAACCAGTTTCATTGGGACCGTAATGTCAAACTCTAGCAGTATATCTAGTTCCATGATTTTTGAACATCGTGTGTGATCACACGGATTTTTATAAGGCTAAAATGAATATAAAATAATAAAAGAAATATATATAAAAATATCTTATCCTATATGTGGACCTGAACAATCCACATTCCTTTTGTTTTCAGCCACATGAACTATATGAACCTCATATATAATCTCTTTTGGTGCCGCTACATTTTTTTTTCATCACAGCAAGAAAAATCGAGAGAAGGAAAATCAAAGAAAAATCTCAAACAATTCAAATCAAAATCGTAAAATCTCAAAACAAGTATTTTTGAGATGCTCTGGCTTCAAGCTTTCCGTCGATGTCCATTTTACTTCACTCGAAGTTGTCTCAGGGGAACTCGTGAAGTACAACGCAGACTAGGGTTGGTTTTTGTTGAAGATTTAGGCATCAATTCTGGTTTTGAGTATCGTTTTGGGGTTTAGCATAGGATTCCGCAACCGACAGCCTCATTTCATGGATTTCGGTTACAATTTGTGTCGATCCCTTTATTGTACTAGCACACAGGAGCGGTTCGACACAATTTGATTCGAGGTCTCGGGCTTGGTATTTTGGGGATGGAAATGATGAGGACGGGAAGAGAAGATCATGGTGTTGTTTGTGGGTGGAACGGTGGAGTGATGGAGGAGATATTGGTGGATGTTTGTGCATTAATGGCCATGATTCACGATTGGTTCAAAGCTGTACTGGGAGGAGAGAAAGATAGAACGCGGGTGTGGGCTGAGAGGAGGTTTGGGCCAGATATG
>JASFAX010004629.1:0-38841 GCA_030737875.1 Allium sativum | reverse complement strand
AATGGGAGACAAAGAGAAGGCGCTGACAACCAACATAGTAAAGAAATTGGGCAAAGATAGTGAAACAAATTAGATCATGAAGAGATGAATAAACACATAGTCAATGTGAAGAAGAAACTTTTATAGAGGATATGATGCACATTTTTGGACATTTAAAAAAGGAATTTAATTAAATTACTTTTTTTTAGCTTTGTATACCCATGCCTTTCCCATCAGACATTTATAGGCAATGTAGAAATATCTATGGAATGAAAAGATCTTACACGAATTCAATCAAATGCGAACATTTAAGGCTATAAATAAATAAAACAATACTACCATCATGAAAAGGTTGTTTCATTTCATAGTGTGTTTTGATTGATGTAAGCAATATCTTATGTAGGTTATTACTCAAGAGTAACAGTGTAACAAATAAAATACGATTAGATTGCCATATAAGAAAACATGCTTGAATCTATTTGCAAAATCTTTTAGCAGTATAATGCTAATTGGAAACATGTAAAGTGGATTTAAGATTGTTTATATTAATAAGTCACAATCTGACTTATAGGAAAATTACTGCATTTGAGAAGGATTTCCTCCCACTATCAGAAAATCTACGTAACAAAAATGTTATGCTAAATATCAAGCATAGAATTTGAAATAAGGAAGTTATATATTTTGTTTTTAAAAAGGCAACACAAAAGGCAAAAAATATAGAACACACCTCATGAAATTGATATTGTGTGTTTTGACATCTGGATTTGATGATCATAGTAAATCTAATAGAATGTTTACAGTACTAACAGAACAAATTAAACTTAGCATACACACATTTCTATACGTTTATCATATGCTGTATGAAGAGATCACCTACATGAGTAAGTACCATGAATCCTTTTCAAGTTTTGTAATGAAGGTTAGGCTATACATCTCCTATCATTGTGATTCCTTAAAAATACAAACCTTTTTTTAGTATAGAGAATGGATATTTTTTTTTTTAATAATCCTCTTTAAGCTTCAAAACAAAGGTTAGGGTAAACATTTCCTATCATACTTATTTCCCAAATATGCACCAACCTTCTTTGAATATTAAAAATAGAAATAAATATTTTATAACATAAAAGTAAAATTAAATGTGGAAAATGGAAATAATCTTTTTGTAACATAAATGTGAAATTGCCATTATAGTAAACGTGTGAAAGAATAACGAAAAAAAAAACAGGGAAACTTTTTATTCTTGGTATTCTAATATAGCATCTTTATAGAAAGCAAAGCATGACCACGAAATTCGAGATTTGCAGGCCAGTTTAAATACATTGATTATTTAAAAGTGTCAACTGCATTTAAAAATATGAATCATAGTGTAAAAGCAAGTAACTGAAAAAATAGAAATATAAAAATGAATACAATTGTTTTACATAAAAGTATGATTAGTTAGGGTAGACTTTTGGGACAACCAGTAGAAGTATATATGTCAAGTTGTCAATATTTTTTCTTTATTTTAGTATAACAATGGAATGGCTTCATGCAAATTTGAAATTTTACTACCAATTTTGAGATGTGATTTACGGGTAATTGTCACACCGTAAATAACAGTAGGATGAAATACCATGAACCCTATTCGTGATTCGTAATTCTTGTGCGCAATAAGCACATAAGCAGCAACAAATTTAATAGTTCATTTTTAACAATAACAAATAGTTATAGCGGGAGGGTGCAACCCCCTAATCTAATTCTTGCACAGATCTAAAAATGAAATAAGCATAAAATACCAAGTTTTGCACAAATCTAAAAATGAATTAAACCATGAAGGCAAGAGGCGTAATGTAAAATATTTCACATATCAAAAAATAAAATAAGCACAATATTTAATGTTTGTTGTGATACACAAAAGTGATAAGGAGCTAGGTTTCTTACTTTGTAAAGCAGAAGCAATTTATGGTAGTTGTTAATCTAGTGAACATCTAAAATATTAAATATAGAAGGAAATTTGGAGATAATTTAAGCAAATTGAATAGTAGAATAATTATGTTCCTAGTTTTTTGTTGAAGGTGAAAAAATGGTAAATGAATACTACCAAAAGAAAGAAAGCTAAAGCGGTGAAAGAAGGAATCATCCAAGGTTTGATCAAGGAGCATTAACAATTTCATACCAAAATTTTAGCATGTAATTTTACATTTAATTACAAATCAGGTAACATTTATTAATTTCGTTAATTAATGGTGTTACATTGGGAAAGAAATTGGTGAAAGATAATCAGTAACATAGACTGAATATGTGAAAAGGGAATGTGATATGAGGAAAATTGGGAAGGTGTTCAAGTATTGAATATCATTTGATGAATATTCCATGAAATGTAATATAACACATAGGTGATATTAGTTAATATTTAAAAAGTGAGGGGCAATTTCGGTATTTCAAGGTCGGACCAAAGGTAAGATTAGTGGGAATTATTATAAAGATAGATAGATACCACATCAGAATAGTCGATCTAAAACAAAGCCTGACATTTTAACTAAATCAAGCATGGTAACTATAGATAAATTATGTAAATCTGTAGAACAATAAGTACTACCTAAATGTTTTATCGAACCAGAACTAGTCGGAAGTTCAAGTGTCGACGAATGAAAGTAGAGCCCGCCTTTTACTAAAGCAGCCAAATCCAATGTTTTGGGCTTCATGAAAAGGCATAGCACCATGTATGCATTGGCAATCAAAGACGAAAAAAGCGAAGCTAGGGCACAGCCGCGACTCTCGAAATATGGGATCAGACTCCTTGAAGATTGAAGGCCAAACTTGAGGCAATAGGGCGGAAGGATTGCTCGACTGGCACGGTGAACTGCAACTTCGCAATAGGTTAAATGCACTACCGCAAGGTCCTCGCTTCTTAGTATCACCCATACAACCTCACATCACAGTGGTTGATTGGGATTAGATTCAACGATTCATGATTGTTTTTTAGCATGGCCCACTACTTGTTCTTGAAAAGGTATACCATATATTTGATAAGATATTCATATTTTGAGTTTTGTTCAGTTTTGACTCACATTATAGTAATTCATGATTCACAATTGTTCGATTCTAATCGATTGTGGATTTTAAATTTGTTCAGTTTTAATTTAAGTTCTATATTTATGTAGTTGGCACTTGGTATTGTAATTTGACAACAAGGTAAGGTTCTGCTCAATGTTCTAGATTCTAGTGATAAATTCATATTCTGTATGTTCTAATCATCATATTGCAAACAACATAATTCTGCTATGTTTTAAACTCTAATGACAATTCAATTTTGACCCTTACTCCATATGTTATCATTTTGAATTTACAAACATGAATGTGTTGTATTCCAAATTCCAATGATTCGATTATTCAAATTTTGATCCATATTCGATATGTTATAATCTTAAATTTGCAAACATAACCGTGTTGAATTTCAGATTCCAATGATTCAATTATTCAGTTCTGATCCACATTCCATACGTTTTAATTTTGAGTTAGCTAATAGTAGAATATGGATTGATTTGTATAACAGTGGTTAAATCAAAATTGGTGCATTTAATTTGTTATTCGAAAAAAAATGTATAATAAACAGTGATATGATGATTATTAATAGGATTTTTTAGTGGTTAGTTAATGTAAGAATTATCCATAAATAATTAAATTTGTTTTTGTAAGAATTAATAGTTAATGTTTTTTAATCGAATGTATTAGTCAAAAAGAATTGAGCTTAAAATTATCATGGTAAATATTTACGATAAATAGCAATTAATAGATTAGATATTCATAATTTAAAACATTTTTTGTTATTTAATATTTATAAATATACTATATCGTCCATGTTTTACAATGTTAAAAATGCATAAAGAAGAATTTATGCACGTTAAAAGGGTTAGAAAAAAGAGAGTTGATGAACTCATTAATTCATAAAGAGATGTTCAAATAAATTTTTCATCAAAAATAGTTTGGTAAAAAGTCTGGATTTGAATGTGGATAATGTTCCACTTATGTAACAACCCGGATTTTCTGAACCAATTTAAATTTTTTATTTTAGCTATTTTAATGAGTTTTGAATATTTAAAATGATTTATTTTAAATAATAACGACTAAAAATTTATTTTAAACGAAGTTAAAACGTATAAATTTATTTTAAATATAAAACGAGCCTGAAATGACGCGGTAATTTGAAAATTCGATTTCTAATTTCAAATGAGTATACAGAATTCATTTTAAGTCAGAATTTGTCGAAACAAGAAACGTTAGAATCTGTTTAACTATATCTTTATAACGAATGTAAGAAATTGATATTTCACTTTATAAATTGAAAGTTATGTCTAGTTTAAAATTCAGAATAGTCGCTATGGAATTTATATATGTTTTAACATAATATATAAGCCCTTAAAAATAGCCATTTTGCAAACGACCTCCGTTTTCGATAAAACCACTTTTATTGGATTCGAAATGTCAAATTATATCTAGATTCCAATTTTCGTAATTTTTTGAATTGATATGTGAGCGTGGTGAATTTAAACGCGTTTAGTACTTTCAGTTGGAATTTAGTGAAAATTAGGCACACATCCTTAAAATGAAACTTAATTAGGCTCGAGTCCGGTCCAAAAATTATTGTAAACTAGGTCCCTATTTTTTGAAAATTCATTAAAAAAATAAAAAAAATCACGAATATTCAGTATTACAAAAAAATCAACTGGAAAAACAATCGAAAACCACGTCAAAATCCAAAAATACGAACGGCATGCGAAATAGCAGGTTTTTGCATCAAAAGATGCACCTAATCGTAAATGTTGCATACATTCATGCATATATTTCAGTGTTGCGCCAAACTGCAGTATAAATGCATACATGTATGCAGCTAAAACATCATTGTACACATCCTTTTATGCATATATTCAAATTTGACCTGTTTTTCCAGGCATTTGCCATTTCCAGACATTGTTGCACACATTTATGCTCTTGTACAGAATACATGCATGCATTCATGCGCATATTCAGAAGTTGTCGTCCTTTTTAAATTTGTTGCACACATGCATGCATATATACAGAATAGTTGCATTCACGTATGCAACTTTTCGTAACACATGAATCTCAGTTCAACTTTGTATGCATACATGTATGCAGTTATTCTGTATTAGTTGCATACATGTATGCGTATATTGGTCCAGATTTTCAACAGAAAACACTATATGAATATATGCATATATGCATATATGTATGCTACTATTGGCAATAGTTGCACAGATATATGCATTTTTTTGTTTCTTTCCGCGGACTCCGGCGGATTTTTCCTGATTTTTTTTTTTTAAATATCAGAGCGCCCTTTTTTTGAATCAAAATAGGGAAAAGGCGGAAGTTCATGGTCTAGAAGGCGGAAGGGGGGAGAAGAAAAGAGCAGCATCTTAAAATAGGGACCGGATTTGTATATGAAGCTTGGAAGGGACGTGGCATTAATTTTAAACTTAAACAAGGACGTGAGACAAAAGCACCCTTGAATTTAATTGGCTGAAAAATGACCATTTTTCAGACGGCTTCCAAATTCGACGAAATTATTTTTGTTAGGACCGTATCGTCAAAACATAGTTAGATTTATTTTTCTAGAATTTTTGGAGTTAGTATGTGGTCTCGGTAAATTAAAATGTAGGTTGAATTCAATTTTGAACGTTATATTAATCTATATTTTAATTTTGACAAAAACAAATTGAAAAAGCCAAATTAGCTTACGGTACATACCCATTGTGCCCGGAATGGGGGTATTACGCTAAAGACGACAATCGTTGGTCCGATTTGGGGTTAGAATGAAAAAGTAACTTTTTGAAATAAAATTAAATTAAACTAAATACTTAGTCAACCCCCCCCCCCCTTTCCTCTCTCTCTCTCTCGTTGAACGAAATAATAGAAAAAAACAACGACGGAGTAAAACCCGTCGTTCCTCAACGCCACCGCCTCCAGCCGCCGGAGGCATCGACGCCGCTCCTCCGATGATCGGCGCCCCCTCCTTCCTCCTTTTCCCTCTCCTCCTCCTCCTCCTCCTCCTCCTTCTTTCTCCATTTCTAAATCCCTAAACTCCCAAATCAGCCCAACCCGCAAACCCTAGCGGCCGCCACCACTGCCGCGACCCCCTGCCACCAACCACGACCTGTGCCGCCCCTCCTCTGCCACCTCAGGCCGATTGTGGGTCCCCTTTTGGCTAAAATCCAATTTTCATAATTTTCATTATTTGCAAATAACACCCTAAGCTTCCATAGTCCATAATTTCCAATCCGAGCACTTCTAGTCAAGACTCCACAATACCAAAATCGAAGAGCACGATTTTCTCTTCGATTTGGCTATATGGAAGTCATAATTTGGATAGCGGAGTTGTTCAAAAAGTGCGTCCAAAGTCTACTGTCCAAATACTGTCTTTTCGCAATTTTCGGCGAAATGGAGCATTTTCGGGGGAAAATACATTAGGCGAAAGTTGTCCAAAATAACGCGTTTAAGCTAGACAAAAAGACAACGTGAAGATTGGAGCTCGCTTGCAAAGTCTGGAGTCAGAACAGCAAATCAGAGCGTCGGAAAATAACGGCGGAGTGGATCCCAATGTGAGAACTCCTTCTCACTCTAATTATTTTACAGTTAAATATATACTAGGATGAATATGGGGCTTGGAAGCCCCGACACTATTTATTATACAAACCATAGTTGTTTGTTTGGATTGTATTATGGAAATTTGGTTGTACTGAAAATTAATTGTATTGTGGTGTATTGATTGGATAGATTATTCTGTATGGCGCGAGCCAGTATCAGGAGAGTGGTAATGCTAGACATTACTCCGGTTCTAATATCGCGCCGTTATAATGCTGAAATTTTCTGAAATAAATATCTATTCATTAAAAATATAATTATTAATGTGTATATGAACCGTATAAAATATTTATGTGTTGAATAAAATGTTTGAACAATAAAAATATCATTTTTGTTGGAAGTATGAACTATATAAAATAGTCATGTGTTGAAATAAGTATTTAATCATTAAAAAAATAATTTTTAACGTATATGTGAACGGCATAAAATTCTCCTGAAATGAAAATAAATATTCATTTACAAATCAAATGATTTGTATATGTACACCCATTTAACTGACATTGATTGGAACGATAAATATTACACATCGCCCAACTGCACAAAGAATATTCAATATTTGTTGGTTGAAACCCCACACTGGTATTGGGATGATATTTGGTGTACACTAATCCCAATTGTTTAGTTGTATGTCAATCGATTGGTTGACTAATTGTAGTAAGCGTTATTTATTTATTTTAATACTTATACAGTGTAGAATGCACTTTGGACGATGGATTATTGTTTGTCATTGTTGTTGTATACATGTGTTGTATGAAGTCCATATAAATAACATTATATGGTAATTGACTGTGTCTGATTCCATTTCAGGAATAACGAATATTTTAAAATAATGAATATTTTAAAATAATATTCCGTAAAGGATTAAAATGTGAATTTGATATCCGATTTTGGATGGACACAAAAATATTGAAATATGTGAAGCTGTATTGATTAGATATGCACCATTTTAACGCCAACGATATTTATATCGATTTTATTTATATTTATAATGAATATCGAAAAGGAAAGGATTTCAAAATATGATATTTTGAAAATATTATCATTTAAATATTATAATGATAAGGAGTATTCAATTTTGATTTATAATTGAAATGGAAGTTGGAATCGTTTTTAAAACGATTTATTAAATACGTTTTAAATGGAAATCGACGAGATATATATAATATATATTATATATACTTAATGGCCTGAATAGAACACATCGCGAGCGGCCGTTCACGAATTTCGACCATTGACTTCGAATTAACATTACGGGAGATCCGACCATCGGATTCTCCTAAAATCGGAATCGTTGGGTTTGTATCAAAAAGAGCTTTCCAATGAATATAAATGATTTGAAATTTAACGGTTGGAGATGAAATTATGTCCCAATCAAATTTGTAAAAGGTTGTTATGAATGTAGTCCAGTGGCCGTTATAGGAAACCGACTGTACGGGCCTTGATAAAATTATTAAAAATATTAATAATTTATGTAAAATCATAGTAAATGATTTGGAAAGAATTTGGATGAAAAATTCCACGTTTGTAAAGATAAAAATATATTTTTATCAAAATGAACTAGTTATTAACTAGAAAGATAATCCAACGTTTTTAAATAAATAAATTGGATTTGAAAATGGTTTTAATCTAACCAGAATTTTCTAATGCACGAATTGGAAAAGATTTGAATAGAAATCATCTTTGGGATATTTCGATATTGGATTCCGTGATTATACGGATATTGTGGAGGAATTTGGAAGATATATATATATATATATATATATATATATATCGTTATTCCCCATAAGATATGTGTTGGTTTCAGAATTTGATAATGAATGTAAGCCGATATAATTTCTGTTTAGAGCCTCATATTTAGTATCAAAGTGGATTTTGGGTTTGTCGTGAATGGTGTCTTCAGTAACACTGTTCTTAAACCCTGTGTGAAAATAATAAATCTTTTAATTAAGATTAATATAGTTTCCAGTTATATTTAATAATTGGAATAAAATGGAATGTGAATTGGGTTTATTGTGAACTGTGTTTTTAACGACATTCGTTCTTTAATCCAATTAACAGTGAAATGTGATTAGGAATATATAAATCTTTTATTAACATTTAATGGAATTTTCCAAAGTAAAGTTTTTCAATTTAATAAAATGAACTGGAATGGAATTCGATTTGGTAATAATCGAAGTGAGCTTCTGTGGAGGAAGACTGTTAATATATATGGAATTTGAAAGACTTTGTCGTTATTCCATTTACATTATTAGTTGGATATGGAAATTGATATCGATTATATATTGGTATGTTTTCCGTGAAGATTCCATAATTAATGGAATGAGATTTTGGATTTATCGTGAACTGTGTTTTAAATGACATTGGTTCTTTAACGCAGTTAAAGACAAGATTACATGCCTAACATTGTATTTTGAACTGTATTGTTGAACTCTTTTAAATATATATCTATTTGGTGGTGGAGAATTTATTCTCTTGCTTGACACCCTTCTCTAAGACGTATGAGCTTATGGTTTATATATTAGCAGAAATCAATGGTACGGTGTAGATTATCGATGCGGCATGTTTGATTTCCCAAAGTTAAATAATCATTAATAATGATTTTTGGGAAGAATAAAACTAAGTGGAGTTTTAATGAATCTTTAATTAGATTGAAATGAGAATGTGATAATTTAAATTACCAAATTTGTGATAATTTAATAAAATAAGAGAATATTCTGGATTGGAATGAGGCGTATGTTGTGCTTTTATAGCACTTGATTATAAGATACGCGAGTTGTTCGAAAAGGCCGGGTTTATACCCATTCTGAATAATTGATTCGACGATAAGTCGACGATGAAGACGGTGGTTGAAGACCGGAGGTCTTCACATCGTTTGGATGATTACTGATGTCTTAATTGGGCTGTACACCCAAGATAAGGTAATAAGTGGTGATCATCCAGACGTACTTGGAGATCGACTGGATATGCGAGGACCTCTCCCTGTATTGGACATTTGGGACGAGGAATAAGGTGCCACCAGTTTCGTTCAGACCCAGAACGGACTTGTAAATAGATGTGTGTCTGACATTGGATTTTATTCTGTATTGATTGATTTCTATTAAATATATATCTGTTTGGTAGCGGAGAATTTATTCTCTTGCTTAACACCCTTCTTTGAGACGTACGAGCTTGGAGGTTATATATTGATAGACATCAGTTGCATGGCGTGAATTGTCAGTGTGGCATGCTGAGATGAAAATGATCAAGGCTTTTGTTGGAAAAACAGAGTCTTGTGGTTGATGATCACAGCACGACTTTAAATAGCATAACTTTGTGTATAGCATTAATTCGCGAGCCTCACACCTCGGTATAAGTAAAAAAAGGGATCGTGACTGCAGGGAGTGCACGATGTTTCTTTCTAGCTATGGGTGGTGTCATGATATGGAGCCCAGACATTCATATTTTTTTATCTATGTAGATGTTGGATAGCGAGGCGCCTCGGATATATCGGTCACTGTGGGGACGATGGATAGGTCCGATAGGACCGGGAAACGTGTGTTCAGGAATAACCAATCCACTAACGTAAGTGTGGACCAGCCCTGAAGCATCACAGGGTTCATGAGAGTGTGTTCCCTGAGGCATTTGCTAGAGTGTCTCGAAGCCGACGAGGAGATGATCTCTTGCCTCGACTCATGATGGAATCCAATTTCCAATACGACATTTCGGCTTTGATTGTAAACCTATATGGAGACATAGTAGGATGGGGTACTATGCCATCTATGATTGATACATTTATATTTGAAGTTGATTTTGACACTATACACTTATAGTAATATCAAATGATTTGTTTTAAAACGTACCAAGCATGTTTGGCTATTATAAGGGAAAATTCTATCCTCCGGCTTTTGTTGCATTGTGTGATGGGACCTGAGTCTTATAATAGCTTCATTTTTTTCAAAAAGCATAGCGATGTTTGTTTTATGCACTGATATTCTGGGGAGAAATCTCGTTCCGTGTTATACGGCGTGGTCCCTAAATTTACCAAATTTTAAAGTAAAGTTTTAAATAACTGTTTTAGTTCTCACACCAGTCCCATGACTGACCTGGAGTTTATTATTTTAACCTAAACTCTGGGTGCCCCTATTTTCCACACGGACAGCTAGTAGTTTTGGTTTTGAAGATTCTTATTTCACAGGATCCTGGATTTACAGCCGGAGCTATATTCGAAAAGCTTTGTATCCGTATATTTCTTTCGGTTGTGTTATGTATTATTTTTCCGCTGCTATGTAAATTATTTTAATCTCTGGTATTTTTCTGACGTATATTAATTATTTATTCTGATGTATATCAATTATTCAGACTCTATTATATTCTTGTACTCTGATGTAATTGTTGCAATAGCAATGAAATGTTCTATTGTTTTTGTTCTGATTTGTCGTGTTCTCAACTCAATCCGGGCTTTCCCTTACGGGCGAGTTTGGATTGTTTCAACTTATCTTCGTTCCATTATGCCGCAAGAAATATTAGATGGTTGGGAACTTATATCAATCGAACAAGATACAGTCAATGGACTAAAATATGATGTAATTATTAGTAATTTTGCAAGTTGGAAAGCTAGTAAAATGTTCACAAGCAATTGTCATTACTTTTCTTGTCCACTTAAATAATCATTATAAATATAGTTATTTTTTGCTTCTTCTCATTATTTATAATAATATAAATTATTTTGATTACTTAGTTAATGATAATCGCATTATTTTTATTTTCTATATTAAAGCCTCAGTTCTACAATTCGCTTTAGATACCCAAACTCCTAGGATTGGGTGCACTGTGCGCTTCTCTCCTAATTGAGCTGCCAAACGGACGAGCCTTCCTTGTAAACACCCTTTTTGGGTCAATGATATCACCTAAAACTGAAAAATCATATGAACCCACCTTTACATCAATCAAAAAGCGAGTCCAAGTTTAAAAAGTCCTATGTTACTACATTTAAGCTTAACTCTAACCTGCGTTGCCCACGCTCGCGCCTTTCACTAGCAAACTACTTAATCTCATTCTTCGGTTATTTCAATCAGTTCTCCACCTTTGCCATTTGTTATAACTAAACTAGTTGTCATTTCCGCGCCCACAACCTCCTATCCTTTCGCTTATTCATCATGACCCACTCGTAAATCTAAAACGCTCTCCTCATATGAAGCACTCTCTACCACCTCTAATCACATAGCACCATTTACCGCTTGAGCCATAAAATCTTATATGGTGAATGAAGTTACGTTGAATAATTTTAATAACTTGATTTAAAATTAAATCTTGAGATTAACACCTTCACAACTAGACATAGTCGTTGACGATCACTAGCTCAAATGACAAATGAATGAGGCTCAAAATTAAAATGCTAAAGACCAGTGTTCGAACCCTCTGAACATTACAATAACTGCTATGCTTGAAAATTTTATCTATATAATAATTCTCATTAATCTTACCTTTGGTCCGACCTTGAAATACCGAAATTGCCCCCTCACTCTTTAAATATCACCTAATATCACCTATGTGTTATTTCACATTTCATGGAATATTCATCAAATGATATTCACTACTTGAACACCTTCCCAAATTTCCTCAAATCACATTCCCTTTTCACATATTCAATCTATGTTACTGATTATCTTTCACCATAGAATTTCTTTCCCAATGTTAACAGCATTAATTAACGAAATTAATAAATGTTACCTGATTTGTAAATAAATGTAAAATTACATGCTAAAATATTGGTATGAAATTGTTAATGCTTCATGATCAAACCTTGGATGATTCCTTCTTTCACCGCTTTAGCATTCTTTCTTTTGGTAATATTCATTTACCATTTTTTCATCTTTAACTAAAAACTAGGAACATAGTTATTCTACTATTCAATTTGCTTAAATTATCTCCAAATTTCCTTTTATATTTAATATTTTAGATGTTCACTAGATTAACAACTACCATAAATTGCTTCTGCTTAACAAAGTAAGAAACCTGGCTCCTTATCACTTTTATGTATCACAACAAACAATAAATATTGTGCTTATTTTATTTTTGATCTGTGAAATATTTTATATTACGCCTCTTGCATTCGTGGTTTAATTCATTTTTAGATTTGTGCAAAACTTGGTATTTTATGCTTATTTCATTTTTAGATCTGTGCAAGAATTAGATTTGGGGGGGCTGCACCCTCCCGCTATAACTATTTGTTGTTGTTAAAAATGAACTATTAAATTTGTTATTGCTTATGTGCTTATTGCACACAACAATTATGAATCACAAACATGGTTCATGGTATTTCATCCTACTGTTATTTACGGTGTGACAATTACCCATAAATCACATCTCAAAATTGGCAGTGAAATTTCAAATTTGCATGAAGCCATTCCATTATTATACTAAAATAAAGAAAAAATGATTGACAACTTGACATATATACTTCTACTGGTTGTCCCAAAATTTTGGCCTAACTAATCATACTTTTATGTAAAACAATTGTACTCATTTTTATATTTCTATTTTTTCAGTTATTTGCTTTTACACTATGATTCATATTTTTAAACGCAGTTGACACTTCTAAGGAATCAATGTATCTAAACTAGCCTACAAATCCCAAATTTTGTGGTCATGCTTTGCTTTCTATAAATCTGATATATTACCACACCAAGATTAAAAAGTTGCCCTGCTTTTTTTTATTCTCACACATTTACTATGTTGACAATTTCACATTGATGTTATAAAAAGATTGTTTCCATTTTCTACATTTAATTTTGCATTAATTTTACTTTTATGTTATAAAATATTTATTTCTATTTTTGATATTCAAAGAAGGTTGGTGCATATTTGGGAAATAAGTATAATAGGAAATGTTTACCCTAACCTTTGTTCTGAAGCTTAAAGAGGATTATTTAAAAAAAAACCATTCTCCATATTAAAAAGAGGTTTGTATTTTTAGGGAATCACTATGATAGGAGATGTATAGCCTAACCTTCATTACGAAGCTTAAAAAAGATTCATGGTACTTAATCATATAGGTGATCTCTTCATACAGTATATGATAAACGTATAGAGATGTGTATATGCTAATTTTAATTTTTTTCTATTAATACTGTAAACATTCTATTAGATTTACTATGATCATCAAATCCATATGTCAAAACACATAATATCAATTTCATGACGCGTGTTCTATATTTTTTGCCTTTTGTGTTAGGAATTTTAAAAACAAAAAATATACCTTCCTTATTTCAGATTCTATGCTTGATATTTAGCATAACATTTTTATTACGTAGATTTTCTGATAGTGGGAGGAAATCCTTCTCAAATGCAGTAATTTTCCTACAAGTCAGATTGTGACTTATTAATATAAACAATATTAAATCCACTTTCCATGTTTCCAATTAACATTATACAGCTAAAAGATTTTGCAAATAGATTCAGGCATGTTTTCTCATATAGCAATCTAATCGTATTTTATTTTTTACACTGTTATTCTTGAGTAATAAACTATATAAGATATTGCTTACATCGATCAAAACGCACTATGAAATGAAACAACTTTTTCATGATGGTAGTATTATTTTATTTATTTATAGCCTTGAGTGTTCGCATTTGATTGAATTCATGTAAGCACGTTTCATTCCGTAGATATTTCAATATCACCTATAAATGTCTGATGGTTAAGGCATGTGTATACATTGCTGGAAAAAAGTAATTTAATTAAATTCCTTATCTAAATGTCCAAAAATGTGCATCGTATCCACTATAAAAGTTTCTTCTTCACATTGACTATGTGTTTATTCATCTCTTCATGATTTAATTTGTTTCACTATCTTTGCCCAATTTCTTTACAATATTGGTTGTCGGTGCCTTCTCTTTGTCTCCCATCGCTACCCTAACCCAAATCAACAAAAACTGTGAAAATCAAATTATGTATGAAATTAGCAGTCCAAAATGTCATTCTCACTTATTTTTATTCTCTAAGGATACTCGACGCTCTCAGATGACGTTTGCAGTATAAGAGTTGGGGAAAGAAAGTAGAAGATGTGAGTTGGTTGCATCTGAAATAATTAAATTTGGTCAAAAAAGTACTACTTTCAACGTCATTATGCTTTGAAGTTTTATTCTACGATGTCTGCAATTATCTAGCCAATTTGTTGTATAGAAAATGTAATAGAATAACTGCTCTTTGTTAATTTTCTTGAATCAGCGATGATAGCTTGGTTGGACATATGTTATATTAGAAAGAAATTCATCTACTATTAGTGTTATAATATTTAAACTGCCTTATATCATCGCCTTTCATTTATTTATGTTTATATTAGATGACAGTGAAGGCAGTAAAGGAGTTGTAACTCATAGCAGGTGGTGATATTTCTTTTTTTCTTATCAAATTAATAAATAAAATAAAGCAAAAATAAATGGTGGTTGATGTATTTGTTCAATTCAGTGCAAACCATGCTCCAGATGTTTCTTTAGCAGCAATACTACATGGAGTTCTTGCTTATATAGTTATACCAAGTAACGCACCAAAATGTAAAGTCAAGAACGTGAAGCAATATGATGGGCAAGTTATTTGGTCTGAACCAACCCTTGAATCCAGAGAGAAAAGTTGATAACGTGAAGCAATATGCTGGCCAAGTTATTTGGTCTGAACCAACCCTTGAATCCAGAGAGAAAATCACAAGCAAAGCACAAAAGGAAACAAGTGCTACAATCATTCGTCCATTCAATGACAAACATATAATAAGGTATGTGGTTGTAGTATATAAGTAATGTTATTAGCTTCACTAAGATTTAACTCACCATAAACAAGATGGTATGTGTTACAGACTTTATTTATGATTCCTGTATAGATGTTATTTGCTCGATTTACTTGATTTGGTATGAAAAAGATAATGATACAAGTATAAATATAATGTAAATAGTTATTAAGTATACAACTTTTGAATTGTTGTCTTTTATGTTGTAAATATTTCTTGCTTATTTTTTCCTAGATAGGTAATTTTCTACAATTTATTTTCCCCCATTACCCAATATGCACCCACAATCACATCTTCCCTCTAAATGACAATTTTTTTTTTTTTAGCTCTGTCCTGTTTGATACTTAATGGTATGATTTTCTCCATATATAAATTAATTGATTATGTTGCTATATTAAACGATAAAGTTGTAGAATTAAATATGGGAAAACTGCATTTGAAAAATTCAATATTTAATAGTTTAATAATGAAAACAGAAGGAAAAAAAATCGATAATTAGATGGTCCAAAATTTCACAGTAAAATAGTGCCAATTTGTTTCATTTTTGGAATAAAAAATAAAAATAGGGAACATGAATTTATCAAAGAAATGAAAAGTCACACTATCAAATGTGTCCAATATTTTGTAATTGCTACATCCATATATCAACTAGCTACGCCTTTTTACTAAAGATGCCTGCATGGCTTCAACATTTCCTATTTGGCAAGTAAGATGCCAAGAATACCTTGCTATCTAATGTAGCATGCAATTGAAAAAAAAAGTAGTCACCCTTTAGACAGTTTCTCCATCACTATATTTATTACTCATTGTTCCAGTAATTGTCTTTACGAAAATAAGTCTGTTTTTTTCCAATATTTACTGTTAATGTTTTCACATCTTATAAAATTCTATTGTAGTTTCAATACCACGGTATAATTATTCATGTCTCCATCACTATAAAACAGGATGTCAAACAATATAAACAAGAATAGTACATTAGATCCTATTAAATACAAACAGTTAGAATTTTTAAAATTCAGTTTTATAAATATTATTCACCATCATTAAAGGGATTCATAAATATACTGATGTATAAGTTGTGGGTGTTTACATAAAATTTGATAGCCCTCACCAAACATGGTTTATGGTGACCGTAACAAAATAATCCCCAAATTCTCTTATTTTATCATTGTCAATTCTTACTAGCTTGAGTTGCAAGTGAACTTCCACGATGATACATGCAATAGCTTCTTTATATGTCAGCTTACAGTCAAAAGACGATACAACAAGGGTTAACAATTGTAATTTTTTATTTATTATAAAAGGGATGACTCGGGTGAAACCGTCTCTTATTCTGAAAGCAAAATTAAAGAGCGTAAAGTTTTTTTTCATTCTACCATTGTTTCTAATCATCATTCATTGTCCAAATTTTCATTGTCGACTATGTTTTGTTAATTACAGTAGTTTATTTTTCTTTCGTTTTTAATATTTAATCATTACAATATATTTTTTAATAACATAAATTTTAATGCCCAGCAAAGCGGGCTAAAAATACTAGTATTTTTTTTCTAAACAAATAAATAAACAAATTGCACAACTATAACATTTCGTATAAGGAATAAAAGTCATCTTGCATAAGTTAATTTTCAAAATGTTTTTATATAGAGGACGAATACCACATATTGTTGGAATATTTCGACAATTAGGTCACATATGTAAAATAAAATGTATTGCGCTATTTTGGTGTAAAGCCTAACAAAGTGTTCTAATTATAAATTAGAGTTAAGAGGCATAAAGCTTAAATTATTATGGGCCTAATGAGTAGATACCGGGGGCGTTTTATAGTTTGTTGAAGGGTTGAATTACAAAATGCCAACTCTATAAATAAGGGGTTATGGTCCTCGAATTACACAAGCCTTAACAACTCTCTAATCCTCTTCTATGAAGAGAAAAATTCAGATCTATGGTTTGTGTCAATTTGGAAGACCAAACCAAATTCATCTTCTCCTTAGCAACCGACTATGAATTCATATATTACAATTATTAATTACGGATTCTGGCTACTTGAATTATACATTTCCTGAATTGTTCTCAATTAAATCATTATGGGTTACATATTTGGGTCTAGGGTTTTCATGACTGGTTGTCCATAAATTATATTGAAATCCTAACAAGTGGTATCAGAGCCGCCCATAATTGATTTTGTTGAGAAATTTTCTAATTTGAAGAATATATGAAATTAAAGTTTTGATGTTTACAATTTATGGTTTCATCCGATACCTTTTGGATTCAGATATAAAGCATATAACTTTTGTATCCGCTTGCAATCTTTAGTTTGTTTTGCATCTAATATAAGGGCTGTTCAATTTTTATTTTATTGTTTTCGGATTCAGATCTGAGAATTGGTATCAGCTATTGGAACAAATGATCAGTTAATTATTATTTTTTGTTGGCGTCGTACCTTTTTAATACTGGCACGTACAATGTTTTATTTGGTACAATTTAATATGGTTGTTGACTTGTGCATATTACCTTCCTTTTAAAAACTATTCTCGTGGCCCACTTGATTCAATAAATAAGTTCATGTATATTTTTATAGCATGTTCATATATCTTATGATATTCTTTCTATGCTAATTTGTACCTGCTCTTTGTCATAGTAATTTAATATATCTTTTGATGCAAGTTTTATTTTAAAGATAAATTTTCCTTGCCTAGCTGACATGCATTGTTTGGCCTTACATTAAGAAGATCCTATATTCTTACATCAATTATATATATATATATATACACACAGAGAACCTGCATAAATGCCCTTTATATAAAATGATATCGATTATCATTGCAAATGTTATAGCTATTGTGGTTTTCTTTTTTATTTCAAGTTTTCAGTGAGGTTATCAAAAATTTAAGCATATAGAAAATTTGACATTGAAATCTATGGAATATATGTAAATGAATTAAAACAAACTTGACCTGCAATTCCATCTCCAACAGCCATCTCCTTACGGAAGCAGTGTAATTCACAGCCTTCATAAGTTGCTTTAATGTCTTGGGTTAGTAAATCACATTTTAGCGGCTGAAATACATTAATAATCAACGCCTCGTGTACACATGACGTTTGAAGCTTTGCCAACTTAAAATGTATGTATATTAGTTGTAGTCAGATTTTCTTCCGCTCATTATGCAGTTTATGTATATTTAAGTATGGATTCAACGATTAGATATTTTGGAATGTTTGACTGACCATTTGACGTAAGGTACGAAACGGCATATGGATTTATAGGGTTCAATATTCATCCAGTATTGAATGTCTTAAATATTTTATTTTTTAGGTTACTTAAACATCCTATGTCATCAGGCCATTATATTCTATACTTTTGTAGGAAAATCCAAATGGTAGTAAGCTTGAATTTATATTATATAGTAATGTGCTTACTGCCCTTATGAATTGTGAATGAACAAGGTAATATTCAAGCAATAAAATCAAAGACAAAGTGATATATTAGTAAATTGTGCAGTTATATTATGGTTCAGATATTTGGTATAGCTACTTTGTTCATTCATGTTATTTAATGCGACATGTATTATGTCATACCCATATAAATTTATATGACATTTAATTTTGATGTTCATTTTATGACATTTGTTAAGTGTTTTATTTATGAAACATAGTACCGTATTTATTTAGGAATGTCATGAATAAAACCACATACTTATCAGCTTTTGAGTAAGCCATGTCATGTCTCGGTTATAATTTCAAGATTTTCATTTGTTACATGGACCTAAATCAATTTCGAGTGTTTTATAGCATTTGAGGTACATTGTACAGACAGTAAGAAATAAGTTCAAATATGATTTTGGTGTCTCTTTATAACTATAAATATCCTACATTCGTAGTGAACTAACTGGAATAACATGTCACCAAAGTGACCTCTCTTATTTTGATGGTTCATAAAAATATTTGATATTTGTGTAGTTATTCATGCGAGTATTAGCCGGCCCGAAGAAGGACTAATATTTGACCGAATCAATTACACATGTGTGATGATAAATACATGACAATTATAAAGTTTTACAAGTGAATAATTAATCGGCCCAAAGGATGATTGTTATTTGACTTGATTTTATTGTCAATGTTTGATTATTACAACAAGAGTAGCACTTACAGTTAATATTACTGTCCAAAGACCTGATATTAATGTGTACTAGGTATCTTGAGAAGAGACTTACCAATTATTTAAATTTACAATGATTGATATTTAGCTATGAGCATGTGTGGTCAATCTTCATTTTATTTTTGTTCATTTTTCAGCTAATGTAACTGAATTGTCTGCCAATTTTAATAATATTCTCATCTTATGTTGGGACAATTATAAGGATTTATAAGAGAGCATATTTTTTGTTCTTGACTTTATAGATCTAGCACTTGCAATTAGGAAGGTTATAGCAAGCCCTATTATGGTTAGATGTTCTTATAGTGTTACGAAGAATATTGAAAGGTGGTATAATTCAAAAGGCAAGAGTTAAAGGTTCATTAAGTAAATATTTTAGAAGTTTTCAAGGATGTGTTATATGTAACGATAGCTAATTTTTGATAATTTATCTACTGAGAATGGAAACGATTTTGTGAAAACAATAACTCTTTGTGGTGCTTGATTCCATAAATTTAAAAGTAAAAGAAATACAAGTGAATACTATAATATTGCTTCAAAAGTTATAAGTTACTAAAGTATTTTTTTTTCCTATCTCCAGTATTAGTGTTTTAAGATTAATATTATTTTAAGAATAAGATGTTATCTTATTTGGCTAATTTAGCATTTTGGTAATTAATAGAGAGATTGAAGTTTTTAAGACAAAGTACCCCTTTGATATACATTTTTTGTATCAATAAAGATGAAGAAGTCACTAAGGATTTAAAACAAAGGAAATAACATAAAGATATTTTTATAGTTGTTTCTTTTACGAGATATAAAGACATATAAAGTAAAATATACTTGAAATTTTAAAGTTATTATTGACATTTAAGTAAAACATTTGGATTTATTTATTTTTTTATGTTGTCTTTTGGACACATTACGGCTTTTCAATTTATAATATGAACAAATTTGGTTATTATTGTTCGTTTAGAAATAATAAGGTTGATGTAACGACCTGGATTTTCGGCGACTTTGGTTATCGACATAAGCTCGATGTCGATAACCAAAACATCGAAAAATCCCGGTAATTAATGAAAGAAATTAGAGGGTGAGGAAAGATAAGATAGAAACTTAGAATAGAAGAAGAAGAAGAACACAACATTAGAGTAACACGAACCTCACAGCGGAACGAATAACATATAATATATAACATAACTTTGAAATATAACAGTTATGTATACAATAGCACTTATCAGAGTACAACACTTACAACACAGCGGAAATAACTATAGCTATATGATCTTGAAGCCTCCTGCTCCAAGCTCTCCAAGTATATCTGCAAATTCCTGACTACTTGACTGCCCGTACAAATTAGGCACCCAAGAGTTTAGGGAAAACAACAAAGTAAACTCCGGGTCAGTCATGGGACTGGTGTGAGTAAAACGGTTTAAACAGGCATATGAACAAGTAAACGATATCTCATAAGATCACGCCGCAGAACGGAACGGGTTTTTCCCTTATGAGAATCCAAAATATCTTTATATCAAAAACCTTTTGATATTATAATAATGTCTATGTACATATAGATATCAACTAGCAGAAACGTTTTCATCTCACGTTCTACATATATAGTATACAATCAAAATCGCATGCACGTATTGGATAATGGATTTCCAACTATGACAAGGTATGGAACCACCTTCCGATCAGTGTACTCTAGGAACGATACACTGGAGTTCAACAAGAACATCTTGCAACTCAGCCACACATGACCGACCACTCATTTCGCTTGAGTGTATCGAATGTACATCACCAACGGTTGGGATCAGCAACCGTTCCCGTATATATATGGGACAGCATTGATAGATTTAAGAAACAAATGAATATTCTCTAGATAGGTGATTATACACCCTACTTCGGTGCGACCGACTTAGCCATGCTGCCTGCCCGATTTCTGTCATTTACCGGCTGATGAGGCTAGAAGCTACGCTTTATCATTACATCAGATTCACTTCGAATGTCACATTGTCAAATCCATCGAAATCACTAATTGACGTTTACAACAGTACATTACGTGTCAGCTAAAAGAAGTTTCCTTCTCCGCTTCCACTCTTGGTACGGTTGAAGAAATCAATGTACGTGACCTTTCTGGAAATACTCTGTCAGACATCCATCTTCATTCACTTAAAATGTTACATCGTCATACCCGCCAAATCACAAATTGACTTATCCAAAAATAACACGGGTATACAGCAAAGAGAAACGAATTCCTCAGCCACCAAACGTGAATACGTTTGAACAGATCAACTTATGCGATCCATTGATATACTCTGTCAGACCTTCGTCCATACAAGTTGTCCTGGGACTGGACAAACCGAAGGCACTATTCAGTATATACATCTTAGTCACTGTTATCTAAGACTTATACAACAGCCCTTGCATTTTTCTCCGTCTTCAATTAACTTTGGCATATATGATTCGCAACGCTTATGCCAATACAAAGTGGTTCTTTGGATAATAATCCAACCGGTCTCTCCATATTAACAACGTTAAAATGGTCAAAACTTCGATAGTCTGTGATTTAACTATCAAAGAAAACAAGTGTGCAAACAACGATATTATTTCCAGATGAAAATTATATCAAACAAACATCATTTAACATTCATCTCTTTAGTTCATTTTACATCTCCTATTTCCCTATATTCAACATTTGCTATTTTCTATATTTAGAAAATATATGTTATCAACACTGGAAACATTTCCATTCCTTGTTTTCTGTATTTAGAAAACATTTCTGATTCTTGTTTGGAAAACATTTCCAAAACTCCTTTACGATCAAACCTTACCATTTCTTAGTTAAGAAGGAAGTCACTCAAGTTGGGGTATAATTACCTCTCAGACCTTAACTGAACAACGTTATTACTTCAAAATGGTCAAAGTTTATCTTTTAATCTTTAACAACTTCTTTACGCTTTTCTCGGATCCAATTTTACTAATCTACTTCTATATTTAAAACATTGGTTATAACGATAAAGTTATAATCCCTACTTTCGAATTATCTAACTTTAATTATAACTTCTATTCTTATTAGTGAATAATTAACCTAACACTTATTTATTTATAAATAAATAAATCTCTATTTAAACACGGGAAAGTATAAGTACTTTCCCGAATTCGATATAATCGAATTTGCCGATTAACTCTCTTCGAGAAATCTCTATTTGATTAACTCTTCTTCGAATAACCTATATTCGATTAACTCCTTCTCGAATAAACGATATTCGATAATCTCTCTTCGAATAACTAATATTCGATGACTCTTCCTTTTCAAATATCTCATATTTGAAAATCTCACTTTGATTAAACTAACATCGATAACTCCCTTCGATGAAACTAACATCGATAACTCCTTTCGATGAAACTAACATCGATAACTCCTTTCGATGAAACTAACATCGATAACTCCTTTCGATGAAACTAACATCGATAACTCCTTTCAATGAAACTAACATCGATTAATTTAACTCGACGAACTTAACTCGACTAACTCGACTATCTTAACTTACTTGGTTCGACCGATTCGATTCGATTAACTAGGCTCGATTAACTTGGTTTAATTAACTCAACTTGATTAACTCCTATCGAATAACTAATATTCGATTTAACTCCATTCGTTTGACTCTAGATCACAGCGGTCACAATGGTTACGCCTGACTCCCTCAGGAAACATCCAACCGCCGTATGCTATTTACAGCCCTGCGAATTACGCTAGCAGTCGTACGAGATGACAACTTACCCTGAATACTATGTTTGACTAACTCTGTCTCAAATAACTATATTTGATTAACTCTAGTTCGTTTTAACTCTAATCATTAGCTCTAACTGAGTAACTCTAACTCGATCAAATCGACTTGATTAACTCGACTTACTTAACTCAACTGGTTAACTTGACTTACTTAACTCACTGGTTAACTTGACTTATTTAACTCACTGGTTAACTCTATTGAACTGGTTAACTCTACTAAACTGGTTAACTCCACTGAACTGGTTAACTCTATTCAACTAACTCGACTCGACTAACCCTTTTCGAATATCATATTCGTTTTACTAACTTTCGAATACCATATTCGATTTACTCCCTTCGAATACCATATTCGATTTAACTTCTTTCGAATACTGTAACAACCCGTAAAATGCGAGCCAGTTTGAAAATTTTATTTTGGCAATTTTAGCGAATTTTGATTATTTAAAAGGAATTATTTTAAAGAATATCGACGAGAAATTTATTTTGAATATAATTCGATCGTATATATTTTACGCGTCGTCGTTAGAATATATAATAATTATATATAATTATAAAAGGAATTGAAAATGGCGCGGTAGTTCGATAATTCGATTTCAAACTTCAATTGAATGTACCGGGTGCAAAACAATCCGGATTTTAGTGAAACCGAAAATAATGGAATCTAATAGTGAATATCTTTCCAACGAATCCGAAAAATCAAAAGTTCGTAGCGGGAATCAAAAGATATGTCCAGTTGAAAATTCTGAATAGTCGCTATGGAATTCAGGCCCTTAAAAATGGACATTTTGCAAATGACCTCGGATTTCGACGAAACCACTTTTGTTGGGTCCGCAGTGTCAAGTTATTGCTAGATTTCAAATTTCGTAATTTTTCGAATCAATATGTGAGCGTGGCAAAGGAAAACGCGTTTGACCAGTTTCAGTTGATTTTAATCGACTGGAAATTGGCCATTTTTCTAACGGTCTCAGAATTCGACGAAACTAGTTTTGTTAGGACCGTATCGTCAATACGAAGCTAGAAAATATTTTTCTGGGATTTTTCGTGTTCGTATGTGCCCCCGGTAATTTGAAATATACGTTTAAAATTCAATAAAGTGATTTAAATGTAAATTCAATGGAAACTGATTGTAACTATCGAATCAGCTTGCGATACATATCCTATTGTGTTCGGAATGGGGGTAGAACGCTGTGGACGACAGGCGGTGGGCCTCGTTTCGAGATCGTATGTGAAAGTTAACTTTTTTTGCAAAATAAAATAATAAAAAAAAAAAAAAAAATATTTAATTTCCCTTCTTAACCTGGCCCCCCCCTTTTTCAATCATTTTCATTTCCAGGTATAAAAAAAAAAAAAAAAAAAAAAAAAAGAATTTCGAACGAAGGGCGGAGCCTCGTCGCCGGCCCTCGACGATCCAGTCACCCTCACCCCCTCGTCGAACTCCAGCACCGCCGCCTCCCCCTGATGTTGTCGCGACCCCCTTCTTCCTCCATTCGAACGCCTAGAACCCGAACCCCCTCGCGTCCCGCTCCTTTTCCCCTCCCCGATGGACCGCCGCCACTTCCTCCAGTGGATGCTCCGACTCCGACGCAGCTCAGCAAGCTCCTCCACCTCGGCCATCTCTCCCCCTTCTTGAAAACGTGAGTTTTCTTGATCTGATTTACTTAATTTTTATTTAGTTTAAAACCAGATTTTTATTTAGTTTAAAACCAGATTTTTATTTAGTTTAAAACCAGATTTTTATTTAGTTTAAAACCAGATTTTTATTTAGTTTAAAACCAGATTTTTATTTAGTTTAAAACCAGATTTTTATTTAGTTTAAAACCAGATTTTTATTTAGTTTAAAACCAGATTTTTATTTAGTTTAAAACCAGATTTTTATTTAGTTTAAAACCAGATTTTTATTTAGTTTAAAACCAGATTTTTATTTAGTTTAAAACCAGATTTTTATTTAGTTTAAAACCAGATTTTTATTTAGTTTAAAACCAGTTTTTTTAATGATTAAAAAAAAAAAGGGGGGGGGGGAAGAGATTTTTAAAATGATTAAAAACAGACTTTTAAAAATGTTAAAGACGAGATTTTTAAAAATGATTAAAAACTGATTTTTTTTACATTGTTAAAAAGAAAAGAAACTGAAATTGTCATCGATTCAAAAATACAAGCAATCTTGATTTGAAAATGAAAAGACATCACTTTTGAAAATATAATGGAGAATATAAAAATTCGACTTTTATATATTGAATAGCGATATAAAAATTCGGTTTTTATATATGGAACTTCGAACTGAAAATTCGATTTTTATATATTGAATAGCGAAATAAAAATTCGATTTTTATATATTGAACTTTGAAATAAAAATTCGATTTTTATGTATTGAACTTTGAAATAAAAATTCGATTTTTATGTATTGAACTTTGAAAAAAAAATTCGATTTTTATGTATTGAACTTTGAAATAAAAATTCGATTTTTATATATTGAACTTTGAAATAAAAATTCGATTTTTATATATTGAACTTCGAAATAAAAATTCGATTTTTATATATTGAACTTTGAAATAAAAATTCGATTTTTATATATTGAACTTCGAACTAAAAATTCGATTTTTATATATTGAACTTTGAACTAAAAATTCGATTTTTATATATTGAACTTTGAACTGAAAATTCGATTTTTATATATTGAACTTTGAAATAAAAATTCGATTTTTATATATTGAACTTCGAAATAAAAATTCGATTTTTATATATTGAACTTTGAAATAAAAATTCGATTTTTATATATTGAACTTCGAACTAAAAATTCGATTTTTATATATTGAACTTTGAACTGAAAATTCGATTTTTATATATTGAACTTTGAAATAAAAATTCGATTTTTATATATTGAATAGCGAAGTAAAAATTCGATTTTTACATATGTAGTGGCTACAGGCGACGAAGCTGAAGAAGATGCGAAAACAATGAAGATTTCTATCAATGAAGTGCTGTGGAGCTAGGATAGCTATATGTGAGAATTTCTCACCTTTCAATTTATTTTTCTAGTTATATATATACTAGGATGCAGACGGTGCTTAGTAGCACCCGACACCCGTCCACAGACCATGGACTTGTTTGTTTGACTGTTTGGTGATTGATTGTGATATTGGTTTGAATGTGGTTTGTGGTGTGAAAAATCGAATCGATAAATTGGTTAGGATTAGACGTGCGCCGTTATAAGGCGAAGGAGTAAGGCTAGGTTAGACCCTTACTCCAAAGTTTGTGGTTTGCATAACGAATTGATTTGATTGATGTGTGAATGGCGTGGGCCTTCACTAGACCGGGGATAAGGCTAGGCCTTGTCCCGTTTCTAGTATCGTGCCGTTATGCCGCCGAAATTTTCTAAAATAAGTTAGAAAAATAAAATTAGCATTTTATTTAACGAATGAACTGAATATAAATTCATATGTTAAAATAAAATGTGTTATCGTTAAAAATATAATTTTTAACGTGAATGTGAATAAATAAATATTCATTTACAAACCAGACGGTTTGTTTATGTACACCTATTTGAATGACGTTGATTGGGTCGATAAATTTTACACATCGCCTAACTGCACAAATAAAATATGTGTTTGATTGTTTGAAACCCCACACGGGTGTTAGGATGAAATTTGAAGTTCACTCATCCTGATTTATTAAATATGTCGATCGATTGATTGACAAGCTGCTATAAGCGTTAAATGTCTATATTTGATGCTTATACAGTGTAGTGCACTTTGGTTGATGGTTGATTATTCATCGTTGTTGATATATACATGTGTTGTAGAAAATCCATATAATTAACATTATATGGTAATTGATTGGGCCTCATTCCAGTTTCGAGAAAAATAGAAATATTTGAAATAGAAATATTTGAAATAGAAATATTTGAAATAGAAATATTTGAAATAGAAATATTTGAAATAGAAATATTTGAAATAGAAATATTTGAAATAGAATATTTGAAAATAGAAATATGTGAAGCCGTGAGGATTAGATTGACGCCATTTTGACGTGAACGATATTTATATCGATTTTATTCATTTTAAAATGAATATTGAAACGTGATTTCGAAATCGAATATTTTGAAATGAATTGAATTGAAAACGATTTCGAAATGAATTGAATTGAAAACGATTTCGAAATGAATTGAATTGAAAACGATTTCGAAATGAATTGAATTGAAAACGATTTCGAAATGAATTGAATTGAAAACGATTTCGAAATGAATTGAATTGAAAACGATTTCGAAATGAATTGAATTGAAAACGATTTCGAAATGAATTGAATTGAAAACGATTTCGAAATGAATTGAATTGAAAACGATTTCGAAATGAATTGAATTGAAAACGATTTCGAAATAAATTGAATTGAAAACGATTTCGAAATGAATTGAATTGAAAACGATTTCGAAATAAATTGAATTGAAAACGATTTCGAAATGAATTGAATTGAAAACGATTTCGAAATAAATTGAATTGAAAACGATTTCGAAATGAATTGAAAACGAATTCAAATTGAATTGAAAGCGATTTCGAAATAAATTGAATTGAAAACGATTTCGAAATGAATTGAATTGAAAACGATTTCGAAATGAATTGAATTGAAAACGATTTCGAAATGAATTGAATTGAAAACGATTTCGAAATGAATTGAATTTTAAAACGATTTCGAAATGAATTGAATTGAAAACGAATTCAAATGGAATTGAAAGCGAATTGAAATGAATTCAAATTGAATTGAAATTTGAATTGAATAGAAATGAATTTTGAAACGAATTTATAAAGAAGAATTCAATTTTGATTTGAATTGAAAAGGAAGTTGAAATTGCTTTTGAAACGAATTTAAAACCATTTATATAATTCGTTTTAAATAGTAATCGACGAAATATATATTATATATATTATATATATAATATAATGGCCTGAATAGAACGCGCCGCGCTGCGGCAGTTCGCGAATTTCGATCATTTGTTTCAAACGGACATTACGGGAGATCCGACCGTCGGATTCTCCTAAAACCGGAACCGTTGGGTTCGTATCGAAAAGAGCTTTCTAATGAATGTTAGAAATTTGAAATCTAACGGTTGGATTTGGAGATACGTCCAAATCAAATTCGAAAAAGGTCGCTGTAAGTGCAGTTCGATGGCCGTTAATGGAAATCGACCGTACGGGCCTTGATAAAATTATTAAAAATAGTAATAATTTGTGTAAAATCATAAGAAATGATTTGTGAAAGTTTGGGATGAAAAACTCCATATTTGAAAAGATAAAAATAGATTTTTATCGAAATGAACTAGTTTTGAACTAGAATTATAATTCTATTTATTTTTAAATAAATAAATTGAATTTGAAATGGTTTTGAAAATAACCAAAATTTCCAATGATTGCATTGGAGTGGATTTGAATCGAAATTGTCTTCGGAATATTTCGATGTTGGAATTCGTGATATTACAGGTGTTGTTATGGAAATTTGAAAGATATATATGTATATCGTTATTTCCAATACGACATTTGTTAATCGTAGAATTTGATATTGAATATAGGCCGATATAGTTTCTATTCAGAGCCTTGTATTGAATATCGAATGTGATTTGGGTTTGTCGTGAATGGTGTCTTCACTAACACTGTTCTTGAACCCAGTTGAGAAAAGATTAAATCTTTTTATTTAGATTTAATGAAGTGTACCAATTAAATGATATTTAATTGGAATTGAATTGATATTGATTTTTGGGTTTATCGTGAACAGTGTTTTAAATAACACTTGTTCTTTAACCCGATAATTAATGGGATGTGACTTTGGGTTTATCGTGAACCGTGTTTTAAATGACACTGATTCTTTAACCCAGTCACAGATTAAAACTAAGTGGAGTTTTAATGAATCTTTAATTAGATTGAAAAGATCGAGAATGGAGTATCACCAGTTTTGCTCCAGGCGATAGTTAAATCTTTAATTAGATTTGAATGTGAAATTTAGAAACTAACTGGCGGTTAGCCAAGCAGAATGGTTTTCTGGATATTGATCTGATGTTGGTTTCGGCCTTCGGGGTTAATATTTGGGGAATTATTCTCTTGATTAATTTACGGTTAGTGACTAATGAATTGGAATGAGGCGTATGTTGTGTTTGTGTAACACTTTTATAATATATACGCGAGTTATTCGGAAAGACCGGGTTTATCCCATTCTGAATAACTGATACGACGATAAGTCGAAGATGAAGACGATGGTCGAAGACCGGAAGTCTTCACGTCGTTTGGGTGATAACTGATGATCTTGATTGGGCTGTACACCCAAGAAGATGGAAACAGTTAGTGATCGTCCAGACGTACTTGGAGATCGATGGATATGCGGGGTACTAGGTGCCTCCGGTTTCGTTCAGACCCAGAACGGACTTGTAAATGGACTGTGTGTCTGACATCGGATTTCATTCTGTGTGACTGATATCGGTTGCATAGGATGGCTTGCCTGTGTGGCATGCTAAGATGCAAATGATCGAGGCTTCTGTTGAAAAGCAAAGTCTTGTGGTGATGATCAAAGCACGGCCTTTGTGGCGTAGCTTTGTGTAACGTTTACCTCGCGTGTTTCACACCCGGTATGAACCAAAAACGGGAGACGGACCTCAGGGAGGGCATGCGTTTCTTTCTAGCTAGAAGTGGCGTCAGTGGTTTTACACGCCCTGACGAGTTTGACTTATGTGGTTGTGGTTGTTGCGAGGCGCCTCGGTTATATCGGTTTCGGCCGAATGCATTCTGGTCGGCTGACGGACCAGACTTACACCCCATAGGGTGGGGAGACGTATTGTTCAGGCATAATAATCCACTCCGTGTGGACCGGCCCTGACGATCCAAGGGGCAGTTGCGGCTGTTCCTGAGGCTCGGGCTAGACAGTCTCGAATCGGTTGAGGACTATCTTTTGCCTCGGTTCATAGAAGGAAATCCAATTTCCAAATACGTGACTTTGCGGTTTTATTTGTAAACCTATATATGGCGACATGATATATGGTACCCATGCCGCCTATGATTGATACTTATGATTTGAAGTTGTTTTATGCACTATGCACTTATTATAGTATCAAATGATTTGTTTTAAACGTATCAAGCATTCTTTGGCTGTTATAAGGGAAAACCCTATCCCCCGGCTTGCGTTGCATTGTGTGATAGGACCTGGGTCTTATAACAGCTTCATCTTTCTTTATTTAGCATTGCGCTGTTTGTTTTATGCACTGGTATTCTTGGGAGAAAACCCGTTCCGTGTTATACGGCGTGGTCCCTTGATTTACCTAACTTTTAAAATAAAGATTAATAACTGTTTTAGTTCTCACACCAGTCACATGACTGACCTGGAGTTTATTGTTTTAACCTAAACTCTGGGTGCCCTTATTTTGACACGGGCAGCTAGTAGTTTCGGTTTTGCAGATTTATATTCACAGGATCCTGGTTTACAGCTGGAACGATATCCGGAAAGCTTTGTATCCGTATATCTCTTCTAGTTGTGTATTGTATTATTTTCCGCTGCTATGTATTTAAATGTAATTTAAATCTCTGATATTTCTGTGTAATATTCATTTATACTCTGTATATTCTTGTAATCTGATGCATTGTTGTAATATACAATGAAACGTTCTTCTGTATGCGTTCTGTTTTGTCGTGTTCTCAAACGATAGGGCGTTTCGAACGGTCTGGGTCGGTTTAGCGACTGGTTCGGACCGAGCGAAGTACCTTGCCGTCACATTTGGTATCAGAGCTTTGGTTTACAAAGCTCAGAGAACAAGGCACATTAGAACCATACGAAAGAATTCATCAGATATTGGATTAGCAATATCCAATGGAATGACTCGTTAGAGATAGGATCAGTAGTATCCTAGAACGGGTGTGAAGAGTATATTTTTCAAATGAAAACATTTTGTTTTGAAAATTTAAATCAACTATTCGTATTTGATTATTTGTTTATATTGATTTTGGGCAATTCAGTATATAAAGAATTTGCATATACGCCTTGCAAACGTATATTCAAAGTTTTAATATACTGGATAGATATGGAATCACATTCTAGTCGCCCGGAGATGGTACTGATGATTGTCATGACATCATCCGTATTTATATTCGTGTTTCGAATGTGTGATTTTCTATATATTTCCATTAGGCTGGTGTGAGAACCCAAAACTTATATAGTTAGAATTCATTGTTGTGATTTGGCATCAAAACATGATTTTTTGTATATGTATCAAAATTATGAATTTGAAACTCTAATTCACTAATTGATTGATGTTTGTATTGTTTGATAATTTTGAATCATTATGCCTAATTGAATCAAATATTGAATTGTATTGAAATTTGGTCGCATTTGCTTGCATATACATATACTTACATTGAACAGGTCATAGCAAGGAGGCTAGAGACAGAGAATAAAATTTGTTTGCCCGACAAATAGGTACATGTTTATTACATAATTTACTGTTTTGTTTGGGTGATGATGATTTTATGAGCCTATTGGCTAGCCGCTTGGCTTTTTCTTTTTCTTTTTGAGATCTGAAGGACCGGGAACGCTATTTGCAATTTCCCGATGCTCCCATTGCAGGGGAGGTTATGGCGAAATTTTTCGAAAATTTAGGGTGTTAGCCAAATTTTTGAAATTTTGAAAATTCTCAGAAACTGAAAAGTTGGAGAATGGAAGCCAAATCGAATGTAGGGCTGAATAATCAAACCACTTTCGACTTTGTTCCTTTTCGGGGACGAAAAGTTTTAAGTGGGGGAGATTGTAACAACCCGTAAAATGCGAGCCAGTTTGAAAATTTTATTTTGGCAATTTTAGCGAATTTTGATTATTTAAAAGGAATTATTTTAAAGAATATCGACGAGAAATTTATTTTGAATATAATTCGATCGTATATATTTTACGCGTCGTCGTTAGAATATATAATAATTATATATAATTATAAAAGGAATTGAAAATGGCGCGGTAGTTCGATAATTCGATTTCAAACTTCAATTGAATGTACCGGGTGCAAAACAATCCGGATTTTAGTGAAACCGAAAATAATGGAATCTAATAGTGAATATCTTTCCAACGAATCCGAAAAATCAAAAGTTCGTAGCGGGAATCAAAAGATATGTCCAGTTGAAAATTCTGAATAGTCGCTATGGAATTCAGGCCCTTAAAAATGGACATTTTGCAAATGACCTCGGATTTCGACGAAACCACTTTTGTTGGGTCCGCAGTGTCAAGTTATTGCTAGATTTCAAATTTCGTAATTTTTCGAATCAATATGTGAGCGTGGCAAAGGAAAACGCGTTTGACCAGTTTCAGTTGATTTTAATCGACTGGAAATTGGCCATTTTTCTAACGGTCTCAGAATTCGACGAAACTAGTTTTGTTAGGACCGTATCGTCAATACGAAGCTAGAAAATATTTTTCTGGGATTTTTCGTGTTCGTATGTGCCCCCGGTAATTTGAAATATACGTTTAAAATTCAATAAAGTGATTTAAATGTAAATTCAATGGAAACTGATTGTAACTATCGAATCAGCTTGCGATACATATCCTATTGTGTTCGGAATGGGGGTAGAACGCTGTGGACGACAGGCGGTGGGCCTCGTTTCGAGATCGTATGTGAAAGTTAACTTTTTTTGCAAAATAAAATAATAAAAAAAAAAAAAAAAATATTTAATTTCCCTTCTTAACCTGGCCCCCCCCTTTTTCAATCATTTTCATTTCCAGGTATAAAAAAAAAAAAAAAAAAAAAAAAAGAATTTCGAACGAAGGGCGGAGCCTCGTCGCCGGCCCTCGACGATCCAGTCACCCTCACCCCCTCGTCGAACTCCAGCACCGCCGCCTCCCCCTGATGTTGTCGCGACCCCCTTCTTCCTCCATTCGAACGCCTAGAACCCGAACCCCCTCGCGTCCCGCTCCTTTTCCCCTCCCCGATGGACCGCCGCCACTTCCTCCAGTGGATGCTCCGACTCCGACGCAGCTCAGCAAGCTCCTCCACCTCGGCCATCTCTCCCCCTTCTTGAAAACGTGAGTTTTCTTGATCTGATTTACTTAATTTTTATTTAGTTTAAAACCAGATTTTTATTTAGTTTAAAACCAGATTTTTATTTAGTTTAAAACCAGATTTTTATTTAGTTTAAAACCAGATTTTTATTTAGTTTAAAACCAGATTTTTATTTAGTTTAAAACCAGATTTTTATTTAGTTTAAAACCAGATTTTTATTTAGTTTAAAACCAGATTTTTATTTAGTTTAAAACCAGATTTTTATTTAGTTTAAAACCAGATTTTTATTTAGTTTAAAACCAGATTTTTATTTAGTTTAAAACCAGATTTTTATTTAGTTTAAAACCAGATTTTTATTTAGTTTAAAACCAGTTTTTTTAATGATTAAAAAAAAAAAGGGGGGGGGGGAAGAGATTTTTAAAATGATTAAAAACAGACTTTTAAAAATGTTAAAGACGAGATTTTTAAAAATGATTAAAAACTGATTTTTTTTACATTGTTAAAAAGAAAAGAAACTGAAATTGTCATCGATTCAAAAATACAAGCAATCTTGATTTGAAAATGAAAAGACATCACTTTTGAAAATATAATGGAGAATATAAAAATTCGACTTTTATATATTGAATAGCGATATAAAAATTCGGTTTTTATATATGGAACTTCGAACTGAAAATTCGATTTTTATATATTGAATAGCGAAATAAAAATTCGATTTTTATATATTGAACTTTGAAATAAAAATTCGATTTTTATGTATTGAACTTTGAAATAAAAATTCGATTTTTATGTATTGAACTTTGAAAAAAAAATTCGATTTTTATGTATTGAACTTTGAAATAAAAATTCGATTTTTATATATTGAACTTTGAAATAAAAATTCGATTTTTATATATTGAACTTCGAAATAAAAATTCGATTTTTATATATTGAACTTTGAAATAAAAATTCGATTTTTATATATTGAACTTCGAACTAAAAATTCGATTTTTATATATTGAACTTTGAACTAAAAATTCGATTTTTATATATTGAACTTTGAACTGAAAATTCGATTTTTATATATTGAACTTTGAAATAAAAATTCGATTTTTATATATTGAACTTCGAAATAAAAATTCGATTTTTATATATTGAACTTTGAAATAAAAATTCGATTTTTATATATTGAACTTCGAACTAAAAATTCGATTTTTATATATTGAACTTTGAACTGAAAATTCGATTTTTATATATTGAACTTTGAAATAAAAATTCGATTTTTATATATTGAATAGCGAAGTAAAAATTCGATTTTTACATATGTAGTGGCTACAGGCGACGAAGCTGAAGAAGATGCGAAAACAATGAAGATTTCTATCAATGAAGTGCTGTGGAGCTAGGATAGCTATATGTGAGAATTTCTCACCTTTCAATTTATTTTTCTAGTTATATATATACTAGGATGCAGACGGTGCTTAGTAGCACCCGACACCCGTCCACAGACCATGGACTTGTTTGTTTGACTGTTTGGTGATTGATTGTGATATTGGTTTGAATGTGGTTTGTGGTGTGAAAAATCGAATCGATAAATTGGTTAGGATTAGACGTGCGCCGTTATAAGGCGAAGGAGTAAGGCTAGGTTAGACCCTTACTCCAAAGTTTGTGGTTTGCATAACGAATTGATTTGATTGATGTGTGAATGGCGTGGGCCTTCACTAGACCGGGGATAAGGCTAGGCCTTGTCCCGTTTCTAGTATCGTGCCGTTATGCCGCCGAAATTTTCTAAATAAGTTAGAAAAATAAAATTAGCATTTTATTTAACGAATGAACTGAATATAAATTCATATGTTAAAATAAAATGTGTTATCGTTAAAAATATAATTTTTAACGTGAATGTGAATAAATAAATATTCATTTACAAACCAGACGGTTTGTTTATGTACACCTATTTGAATGACGTTGATTGGGTCGATAAATTTTACACATCGCCTAACTGCACAAATAAAATATGTGTTTGATTGTTTGAAACCCCACACGGGTGTTAGGATGAAATTTGAAGTTCACTCATCCTGATTTATTAAATATGTCGATCGATTGATTGACAAGCTGCTATAAGCGTTAAATGTCTATATTTGATGCTTATACAGTGTAGTGCACTTTGGTTGATGGTTGATTATTCATCGTTGTTGATATATACATGTGTTGTAGAAAATCCATATAATTAACATTATATGGTAATTGATTGGGCCTCATTCCAGTTTCGAGAAAAATAGAAATATTTGAAATAGAAATATTTGAAATAGAAATATTTGAAATAGAAATATTTGAAATAGAAATATTTGAAATAGAAATATTTGAAATAGAAATATTTGAAATAGAATATTTGAAAATAGAAATATGTGAAGCCGTGAGGATTAGATTGACGCCATTTTGACGTGAACGATATTTATATCGATTTTATTCATTTTAAAATGAATATTGAAACGTGATTTCGAAATCGAATATTTTGAAATGAATTGAATTGAAAACGATTTCGAAATGAATTGAATTGAAAACGATTTCGAAATGAATTGAATTGAAAACGATTTCGAAATGAATTGAATTGAAAACGATTTCGAAATGAATTGAATTGAAAACGATTTCGAAATGAATTGAATTGAAAACGATTTCGAAATGAATTGAATTGAAAACGATTTCGAAATGAATTGAATTGAAAACGATTTCGAAATGAATTGAATTGAAAACGATTTCGAAATGAATTGAATTGAAAACGATTTCGAAATAAATTGAATTGAAAACGATTTCGAAATGAATTGAATTGAAAACGATTTCGAAATAAATTGAATTGAAAACGATTTCGAAATGAATTGAATTGAAAACGATTTCGAAATAAATTGAATTGAAAACGATTTCGAAATGAATTGAAAACGAATTCAAATTGAATTGAAAGCGATTTCGAAATAAATTGAATTGAAAACGATTTCGAAATGAATTGAATTGAAAACGATTTCGAAATGAATTGAATTGAAAACGATTCGAAATGAATTGAATTGAAAACGATTTCGAAATGAATTGAATTTTAAAACGATTTCGAAATGAATTGAATTGAAAACGAATTCAAATGGAATTGAAAGCGAATTGAAATGAATTCAAATTGAATTGAAATTTGAATTGAATAGAAATGAATTTTGAAACGAATTTATAAAGAAGAATTCAATTTGATTTGAATTGAAAAGGAAGTTGAAATTGCTTTTGAAACGAATTTAAAACCATTTATATAATTCGTTTTAAATAGTAATCGACGAAATATATATTATATATATTATATATATAATATAATGGCCTGAATAGAACGCGCCGCGCTGCGGCAGTTCGCGAATTTCGATCATTTGTTTCAAACGGACATTACGGGAGATCCGACCGTCGGATTCTCCTAAAACCGGAACCGTTGGGTTCGTATCGAAAAGAGCTTTCTAATGAATGTTAGAAATTTGAAATCTAACGGTTGGATTTGGAGATACGTCCAAATCAAATTCGAAAAAGGTCGCTGTAAGTGCAGTTCGATGGCCGTTAATGGAAATCGACCCGTACGGGCCTTGATAAAATTATTAAAAATAGTAATAATTTGTGTAAAATCATAAGAAATGATTTGTGAAAGTTTGGGATGAAAAACTCCATATTTGAAAAGATAAAAATAGATTTTTATCGAAATGAACTAGTTTGAACTAGAATTATAATTCTATTTATTTTTAAATAAATAAATTGAATTTGAAATGGTTTTGAAAATAACCAAAATTTCCAATGATTGCATTGGAGTGGATTTGAATCGAAATTGTCTTCGGAATATTTCGATGTTGGAATTCGTGATATTACAGGTGTTGTTATGGAAATTTGAAAGATATATATGTATATCGTTATTTCCAATACGACATTTGTTAATCGTAGAATTTGATATTGAATATAGGCCGATATAGTTTCTATTCAGAGCCTTGTATTGAATATCGAATGTGATTTGGGTTTGTCGTGAATGGTGTCTTCACTAACACTGTTCTTGAACCCAGTTGAGAAAAGATTAAATCTTTTTATTTAGATTTAATGAAGTGTACCAATTAAATGATATTTAATTGGAATTGAATTGATATTGATTTTTGGGTTTATCGTGAACAGTGTTTTAAATAACACTTGTTCTTTAACCCGATAATTAATGGGATGTGACTTTGGGTTTATCGTGACCGTGTTTTAAATGACACTGATTCTTTAACCCAGTCACAGATTAAAACTAAGTGGAGTTTTAATGAATCTTTAATTAGATTGAAAAGATCGAGAATGGAGTATCACCAGTTTTGCTCCAGGCGATAGTTAAATCTTTAATTAGATTTGAATGTGAAATTTAGAAACTAACTGGCGGTTAGCCAAGCAGAATGGTTTTCTGGATATTGATCTGATGTTGGTTTCGGCCTTCGGGGTTAATATTTGGGGAATTATTCTCTTGATTAATTTACGGTTAGTGACTAATGAATTGGAATGAGGCGTATGTTGTGTTTGTGTAACACTTTTATAATATATACGCGAGTTATTCGGAAAGACCGGGTTTATCCCATTCTGAATAACTGATACGACGATAAGTCGAAGATGAAGACGATGGTCGAAGACCGGAAGTCTTCACGTCGTTTGGGTGATAACTGATGATCTTGATTGGGCTGTACACCCAAGAAGATGGAAACAGTTAGTGATCGTCCAGACGTACTTGGAGATCGATGGATATGCGGGGTACTAGGTGCCTCCGGTTTCGTTCAGACCCAGAACGGACTTGTAAATGGACTGTGTGTCTGACATCGGATTTCATTCTGTGTGACTGATATCGGTTGCATAGGATGGCTTGCCTGTGTGGCATGCTAAGATGCAAATGATCGAGGCTTCTGTTGAAAAGCAAAGTCTTGTGGTGATGATCAAAGCACGGCCTTTGTGGCGTAGCTTTGTGTAACGTTTACCTCGCGTGTTTCACACCCGGTATGAACCAAAAACGGGAGACGGACCTCAGGGAGGGCATGCGTTTCTTTCTAGCTAGAAGTGGCGTCAGTGGTTTTACACGCCCTGACGAGTTTGACTTATGTGGTTGTGGTTGTTGCGAGGCGCCTCGGTTATATCGGTTTCGGCCGAATGCATTCTGGTCGGCTGACGGACCAGACTTACACCCCATAGGGTGGGGAGACGTATTGTTCAGGCATAATAATCCACTCCGTGTGGACCGGCCCTGACGATCCAAGGGGCAGTTGCGGCTGTTCCTGAGGCTCGGGCTAGACAGTCTCGAATCGGTTGAGGACTATCTTTTGCCTCGGTTCATAGAAGGAAATCCAATTTCCAAATACGTGACTTTGCGGTTTTATTTGTAAACCTATATATGGCGACATGATATATGGTACCCATGCCGCCTATGATTGATACTTATGATTTGAAGTTGTTTTATGCACTATGCACTTATTATAGTATCAAATGATTTGTTTTAAACGTATCAAGCATTCTTTGGCTGTTATAAGGGAAAACCCTATCCCCC
>JASFAX010004628.1:0-38842 GCA_030737875.1 Allium sativum | reverse complement strand
TTGTTGTGCAAGCCTTGTCTACTCTTCCTTAAGTCTTTGGCAATTAGCTCGCTCACGCTCTCTCTGCCTCAATCCTAATCTTCTTTTCTCTCTTATTGTCGAGCTCTAAGCGCATTTCCTCAACGGTTTTTTGTAGCTCATGAACATCATCTTCATTATCAACACAATGATGCTTTGAACATTGATAAGAGGGAAGCTGTAAAGAGGAAAAAATCACTTTTTTTTTATCAATTTGTATATTTTCTTTGAAACAAAGCTGAAGTATCTAGATGATGATCAACTAACTTATATCAAAGACAAAAATCTATAAACAAATGAGAATTTAGGAACACATGGTATTTGTTCAACTTTTGGCCGTAATATTTGATAACAATGTTCTGTGCAAACATCTATCATAATATCACCAATATGTCAACAAGTTTTGGTTTTTCTTTACAGATTTTAGGATCGAAAAATACAGGAAGTGGGATAACAAGTTCGATTCAAATCGGTTTTGTTAAATGACAACCGATTGTCTCCGTTGTACTTGTCATGACAATCAATCTAGCTTTACAAATTAAAAACTACAATTATCATCTGGTAAAGCTGATTGTTGAAGTTGGGGATTCTAGTAACATTTCTCATGTGGCTCTAGGAATTGTAGCAAACGTGTTTGTGCTTATTTTTGTTCTAAAATCCGTGCCCATTTCATGTGGTTCTTTTGGTTGATTATTAGTTTATGTACGATAGCACTCAACACACAAATTTAGAATATTTATCGATGTTGGGTGTTGATCGATTAGTTTATAACTTTCAAAAAAATTCAATTTAATAGCTCTTGGATTGCCTTGTATGGAGGTTTGGAGAAACTTGATCAAGAAATTAAAGGCAATTTTGTCAGTTAGTTGTTCATCACCATAATATTTTTATCATTAGTAAAAGAATAGTGATATTATTATGCCTTCTCCCAATAGAACATAAATAATATTATAGTTCTTTGAAACACATATATGATTTACGCACTTAAGGATATATGGCATTGTTTTATAACATCATCTCATTCATAGTGAAGAAGTTTTAGCATTTTGAATATTTTGATCTAGTTTTTGATATGTGATTGACAGGGAATTATTTCAGCACTGCATCTTTGATGTGGATAAGTACTCAAAATTAAATGTGAATGATAAAATGATAGTGGTAGTTTCATCATTCCCAAATATCCTTTCAAACAAAGCAGCATAAAAAACCTACCTAAAATATCTTTACTGACTCATGACAAGACCACCTTTCCTAAATGATTGTGTACCCATTGAGCAACCTCATGCACTCAACTATCAGTTAAGACTGCCATTGTATTATTAACTTAATGGACAGATGAACACAATGACCACCCCAAGTGTTTTGATGTAAATGATTTTCAAATTATTGGATAATAAAGTTACCCGAGATAGCTGAGCCGATTCATTAGATTCAGGGTGGAGAAGTAGCTGCATTAAGGAAAATGGCATCAACACAATATAGATCCCAGTTCAATATACACATGACAGCGACAACTTTAAGACTATAATTTAGAAATTTGCACTAATAAATTTGCAAATTTATTGAATTTTGCTCTCTCTTTTGATCTCATTATTACCAATACCTTCTTTAGAAAGAGGCAATCACATCTGATCACCTTTAGTAGTAGACAACAGGCTAGCCAGATTGACTTTGTCCTAATAGAAGAGAAAATAACGAGATTATGTTGATTGCAAGGTCATACCTGGAGAATGTGTCATCTCACAACACCAACTCTTGGTATGCGTGTTTCGTCTTTGGATGGAGAAGGATAAGAGAGCGAGGATTAGTAGGACGAAATGGTGGAAACTCAAAGGAGATGCTTTACGGGTGTTTAAAAATAAAGTGATGGGAGAAGGGGCTTGGAATGTAGAAGGAGAAGAAGATGTCATGTGGAATGCGATGGCAACTTGCATTCAGAGAGTCGCTACTGAGGTATTTGGGATAACAAGAGGAAGCATGAGAACCCAAGGATTCGAGGTGGTGGAATGACGACGTGCAAAAGGCTATCAAAGAGAAGAAGGAATGCTATAAATGCATGTGCCATCATAGAAGCGAAGAGAACATGCACATGTATAAAGTGGCAAAGAAGACTGCAAAGAGAGAAGTGAGTGAAGCAAGTGGACGAGCGTACGAATATTTGTATCAAAGGCTAATGTAACAACCTGGGAAATCTGAACCAATTTAAATTTTTTATTTAGGCTATTTCAGTAAATTTTGAATGGTTAAAATAATTTATTTTAAATAATAACGATTTAAAATTTATTTTAATCGAAGTTAGAGTGAATATATTTATTTTGATTTCAAAAGGAATTAGAAATAGTACGGTAGTTTGAAAAGTCAAACCTATACTTTGACTGAATGTACCAGATTCAAAATCTAATGGATTTTAGTGAAACCAAAAAAATCTAAATCTGTTTGAAAATATCTTTCCAACAAATCCAAAAAATCGAAATTTCATAGCGGAAATCAAAAGTTAGGGCCAGTTGAATATTTAGAATGGTCTCTATAGTATAATTTATAGCCCATATAAAAGGCCATTTTTCAAACGACCTCCGTTTTGACGAAACCACTTTTGTTAGTTCCGGAATGTCAAATTATTGCTAAGTTTAATCTTTCGGAATTTTTGGAATTAACATGTGAGCGTGGCAAATGAAAATGTGTTTTGTCAATTTCAGTCAAATCTGATCGACTTGAAAATGGCCATTTTCCAAATAGTCTCAGAATTCGATGAAATTAATTTCGTTAGGACCGTATCGTCAAAACAAAGCTAGAAATAATTTTTCTTGATTTTTCTGAGTTCGTATGTGGCTCCGGTGGATTTAAATATACGATTAAATTAATTTATTAAAATATTTAAATATTAAATTAAAGATTTCAGGTCACAAACAGTTATTTGGGCTGACGAGACCTAGCTCATTGGATCCGGAACGGGGGCTATTGGGTGGGGTCAACTCTGGTTGGACTAAAATTGGGTTGGTTTAAAACTTTTGGATTTAATTGTAAAATTTACATTAAAATAATATAAAAATACACATTATCTTCCTCCTAACCCTAATCCACAAAGAACATAGCCGCCGCCCCTATCAATTCATGGCTGAAACTGCTCCTACCTTCCTCCTCTAAAATCTTGCAATCCTCTCAACAAAAGCTTCCATTCTTTAGACTTTTTTGTAGAGATTCTTCAGCTCTACCCATCCATACGGACAACCTAACCTGAAATTGCAAAATCCGAGAGTTCTACCCCTCCAAACCCGTGCCAAACCCACTGCCGCCGCTCCCTCCTGCGTGGATCGCACCCACGGCCGTAGGTACACCCAGGCGCACCTCCCCCTGAAGCTTGTTGATTTGAACGCAAGGTGGAACCCTAGGTTCGAAGTAATTGGGTTTACTAGCGGCTTGTTACTGTAAGGAGGAAGAAAGGTTTAATCCTTTTAATATTTTAATAATTTAATTTTAAAATTATGATCTTGTTTAAATCCTAACTAATACATAAGACATCAAAAATTAACGATTTCAGATCCTGTACGATCGTAGAGACGAGATCTACAACTCTAGATTGAAAAGGAGCGATTCCGAGCTGTTTTAATTTTGGCCAAATTTGCAACTCGATTGAGAGATTTCTGTTTTTTTATTAATCAATTTAATTATTTTACTTGCTATGTAATGATTCTATGTATATGGTTTAGATCTGCTTTGTTCTGCAATTTTGGATGATGATTGATCTATTGTTTGGGGATGAATAATTATAGATCTGAATGTGTTGGTTAAATTAAATCATTTTCTCTTTGTCAATATTTGGTGAATCATGTGCAGTAAACAATATAAAATATTATTTTGTCATTTTTGTTGAATTGAATTAGATTGTCAATTCAATATAAAAATACATTTTGGTCATTTTTGTTGAATTGAATTAGTTTGTCAATTCAATTATAAATATCATTTTGGTCATTTTTGTTGAATTGAATTAGTTTGTCAATTCAATTATAAATATCATTTTGGTCATTTTTGTTGAACTGAATTAGTTTGTCAATTCAATATAAAATATTATGTCATCATTTTTGTTGAATTGAATTAGATTGTCAATTCAATATAAAAATATCATTTTGGTCATTTTTGTTTAATTGAATTAGTTTGTCAATTCAATATAAAATATTATGTTATCATTTTTGTTGAATTGAATTAGATTGTCAATTCAATATAAAAATATTATTTTGGTCATTTTTGTTAAGTTGAATTAGTTTGTCAATTCAAGTATAAATATCATTTTGGTTATTTTTGTTGAATTGAATTAGTTTGTCAATTCAATTATAAATATCATTTTGGTCATATTTGTTGAATTGAATTAGTTTGTCAATTCAATTATAAATATCATTTTGGTCATATTTGTTGAATTGAATTAGTTTGTCAATTCAATTATAAATATCATTTTGGTCATGTTTATCGTTAAATTGAATTAGTTTGCCAATACAATTAAAAATATCATTTTGTCAAGTTTATTGAATTGTATAGAATTATCAATTCAATTAAAAGTATCATTTTTGTTATATTATTGAATTGAGTTAGAATTTTCAATTCAATAAAAACATCACCTTGTTTATGTTATTGAATTGAGTTAAATTTTCAATTCAATATAAAATACATCACTTTTTGTGTTGATTGATAAAAACACCACCTTTGTTGTTGTTTGATTGTAATTGAAAAAGATTACATTTTTTTTTTTGCAAATTTAGATGCAAATAAATATCCTATCAGAAGTTATATTTTTTTTATTTGCATTCTTTGATGCAAATAAAAAGTTGAATTTTTATTTGCATTCTTTGATGCAAATAAAAGGTTGAAATTATAAGTTGAATTTTTATTTGCATTCTTTGATGCCAACAAAACATTAAAATGAAAGTTGCATTTTTGTTTGCAATTTTAGGTGTAAACAAAACATTAAAATGAAAGTTGTATTTTTGTTTGCAATTTTAGATGCAAACAAAACATTAAAATGAAAGTTGCATTTTTGTTTGCAATTTTTGATGCAAACAAAACATTAAAATGAAAGTTGCAATTTTGTTTGCAATTTTAGATGCAAACATAAACATTAAAATAAAAGTTGAATTTTTTTTTTGCAATTTTAGATGCAAACAAAACATTAAAATGAAAGTTGCATTTTTGTTTGCAATTTTAGATGCAAACAAAACATTAAAATGAAAGTTGCATTTTTGTTTGTAATTTTAGATGCAAACAAATTTAAATGAAAGTTGCATTTTTGTTTTTAGTTTTAGATGCAAACAAAACATTAAAATGAAAGTTGCATTTTTGTTTGCAATTTTAGATGCAAACAAGACATTAAAATGAAAGTTGCATTTTTGTTTGCAATTTTAGATGCAAACATAAACATTAAAATGAAAGTTGCATTTTTGTTTGCAATTTTAGATGCAAACAAAACATTAAAATGAAAGTTGCATTTTTGTTTGCAATTTTAGATGCAAATTAAAAACATTAAACTGAAAGTTGCTTTTTTGTTTGCATTTTTGATGTGAATAAAATATTGATTTAAAAGTTGCATTTTTATTTGCATTCTTTGATGTAAATAAAACATGAATTAAAAATTGCTTTTTTACTTTTAATTTAGAAGTTACCTTTTTATTTACACTTTATATGTAAATAAAAGAATAGTACAAAAGGTATCATTTTTACTTTTAAATTAGAGACAATACAAAGATAGGATTTAAAAATTACATTTTGGTTACATTTTAGTTGTAGCAAAAATGACAAGAATTGAAGTATCATTTTTATTGTCATTTTAGAGACAATAAAAAAAGAGACAGATTTTAATGTTTCATTTTTATTGTCATTTTAGAGACATAAAAAGAACAGATTTAAAATGTCATATTTTTATCTTATATTTAGATGCAATAAAAAAAGTGGGATTAAAATCCATGTTGTTATTATCATTTGGTTTTAACAAAAAGAGTGAACATTAGGAAAATATATTTCTAATGTAATTACCATTGAAAATAATTTGTCATTAAAAACATGATTTATTTCGAATCATCATTTTTATCATGTTAGTAGAATTATGAAAATCATATATAAAATCTCTAACATGAATATAGACTGTATTTGGCTTGCATGTGATTGTCTGTAAGTAGTAAAACCGGCAACGATTAATATTTATATATTTATATAGATATTAATTAAAATTAAACGAATCGCGCGTGATAGTTCACGTTTCAGTAATTGTAACTTCAAACGATTATACCGTAAGATCTGACCATCAGATTTTCCCAAAACTAGAACCGTTTGGACCGTTTTGGGAAGATCTTTCCATCGATACGAATTTTGTTAAAATCCAACGGTTAGATATTAAGATATGCGTAAATCAAATTTTGGTAAAAACAGCGCCAGGGCCGCCTATCGACCCGAAGCGTCGTTAATTAAATTTGGCTATTTTATATTAAAAAAATATCGATTAATCGTTATTAAATACCACTAACGATATGAAATGATTTTTAATTATATATATATATATATGCAAGGATCATTTGAAAAGACTGAGTTAAATCTCATTTCAAATGATCATACGATGATCTAAATTGAAGATCTTAAAGACGGTGATTGAGGACCGACGATCTTCACATCGAAAGGATAACTACTGATGTCTGACATTGGCTGGCTACCAATAAAGGGTTAAAGTGGTAGTTATCCGGATGTACTTGTTGAACGTTCGGATACGCGAGCACCTCACTTCCGTATTAGACATACGGGTTGAGGAATAAGGTGACTCCGGTTTCGTTCAGACCCAGAACGGACCTGTAAATGGATGTGTGTCCGACATTGAATTTCATGCTGTGTAATTAAATTGACATCTATTGATATATATCTATGGTGGTAGAGAATTTATTCTCTTGCTTAACACCCTTCTTCGAGACGCACGAGCTCAAAGATTATATATTGGTAGTTATCGATCACATGGTATGGACTGTCAATGTGATATGCCAAGATGCAATTGATCGAGGCTTTTGTTGAAAAGCAAAGCCTTGTGGATGATGATCAAAGCATAGCCTATTTAGGCAAAGCTTTATGTTTTACGTTACCCCGAGAGCCTCACACCCCGATAGAGTCAAAAACAGGACAAGGGAACGCAGAGAGTGCACACGTTTCTTTCTAATTAGAAGTGGTGTTTGGGTTTTTACAAGGCCCGGCATTTTTACTTATGTGGTTGATGGAATGAGGCGCCTTAGATATTTATATTGGTCGCCAATGGCCTATTTATAGGTCCAATAGGATCAGGGAGCGTGTGTTCAGGAATTGCCAATCCACTAACGTTATTTGTGGACCAGCCCTGCAAGATCCAAGGGTTGCCCGTAGGTGTGATCATGAGACATTGCTAAAGTGTCTCGAATCGGTTAGGAGATCGTCCCGAGCCTTGACTCATGATGGAAACCAACCTCCTATACGACATTACGGACTTTATTGTAAACCCATATATGGCGACATAGTATATGGTAGCTATGCCGTCTAGGATTGATACATCTACTTTGAAGTATTTTTGAAACATATTAAACACTAAAAATAATATTAAAAATATTATTTTCCTCGTATCAAGCATTTTTTATCATTATAAGGTAGAACTCTATCCTCCATTTGCGTTGCATTGTGTGATGGGACATGAGTCTTATAATGATTTCATTTTCTAAAAAGCATCGCGTTATTTTTGACTTAAATTTATAAATCATATGCACTGGCAATCCAATGGAGGAAACCCGTTCCGCGTTAGCGGCATGGTCCAATGATCTGCCATATTATTAGCTTAGTAAGATTTCTCATACCAGTCCCATGACTGACTCGTAGTTTGTTTCACTTTGCAAACTCGGGTGCTCTCTTTCCACATGGGCAGCCAATTAACAAGTTTCAGGTAGGGATGTTTTCTGGACTAGAGCTTGCGATGAAGATGATGGAGGATCCTTTCTTTTTATGTTTTTATTTTCTTCTTGAGATATTGAGACAATATTGAATATTGATGTAATTTGGGAGATTGGGACTTTATTTCTTTCCCTGTTTTAGACATCTATTTTGCTAAATGTATCCTGTACTGCATACTCTGATGTTCTGCGATGATGTTTGTGATGACATTTCCTTTCCGTTGCAATGATTTATATGTTCTGCTATATATCTGAGATCTGTTATTGTTTTAAATATGTTATGCTCCTATGATTATCCTTACTTTCATTCTACAAAGGAGGGTGAAAAAGATGTTTACAGAATAGCTGGACTATGCGAGAGTAGGACAAGGGACTTCAATTAGGTTAAATGCATTGAGGACGAGAATGATAGACTTTTGGTGAAGGACGATGAGATAAAGAATAGGTGGAGAGAATACTTTGATAAGCTTTTCAATGAAGAAAGCGATAACTCTTCGATCGAGTTGGAAGACTTTGCCGATAACACCAATATACATTTTGTACGGAGATTTCAAGAAGCTGAGGTAAAAGGGGCGTTAAATCGGATGAAATCATGCAAGTTGGTAGGCCTGATGACATTCCTATTGAGGTATGGAGATGCTTTGGAGATGCAGGGATGACATGGCTAACTAAGCTGTTTAATAGTATTTTCAAATCAAACAAAATGCCAGATGAGTGGAGGAGAAGCATTTTAGTTCCAATTTTCAAGAATAAAGGAGATATTCAAAGTTGCACAAACTATAGAGGAATTAAGCTTATGAGTCATACAATGAAGCTTTGAGAGAGAGTTTGCGAGTAGCATTTGAGGAGGTTGACAACTGTCTCTAGGAATGAATTTGGTTTTATGCCTGGAAGGTCAACCACTTTGGCGATTTACCTGGTTAGGCAACTTATAGAGAGATACAGGAAGCAGAAGAAAGATCTCCACATGGTTTTTATTGACTTAGAGAAAGCTTAAGACAGAGTGCCGAGGAGGGTTATGTGGTGGGCGCTAGAAAGGAAGAGAGTGCCATCAAAGTATATTACCCTTATTAAGGATATGTATGAGGGGTTGTGACTAGTGTCAAGGCATGCGATGGTGAGACCAGAGACTTTCCAATTAACATAGGGTTACATCAAGGTTCGGCTTTGAGCCCCTATATTTTTGCATTAGTGATGGATGAAATCACAAAAGATATACAAAGGGAGATTCCTTGGTGTGTGCTCTTTGCCGATGATGTTGTGGTGATTGATGAAAGTAAAATAGGGGTTAATCGACAATTGGAGTTGTGGAGGGAGACCTTGGAATCAAAGGGTTTCAGGCTTAGCAGAACTAAAACAGAGTATATGAAGTGTGAGTTTAGCGACGTCAGCTCAGATGACAAAGAGGTCAGGCTGGCCGGTAGAGGAGTACCCAAGAAAGAATCGTTTCGATACTTAGGATCTATGTTGCAGTTTGATAGGGAGATTGATAAGGATGTCAGTTTTAGAATTCAAGCAGGATGAGTGAAATGGCGACTAGCATCTGGCATTCTCTGTGATAGGAAGATTCCTCAGAAGCTTAAAGAAAAATTCTATAGGACAACAATCAGGTCTGTAATGTTATATGGTGCATAATGTTGGCCTACTAAGAGGCAACACGTCCAGAAGATAAGTGTAGCAGAGATGCAGATGCTGCGCTGGAGCTGTGGGCATACCAGACGAGATCAGAAATAAAAATATTCGGGAAAAACTTGGAGTTGCACCTATTGAAGAGAAGTTAGTCCGACACTGTTTGAGATGGTTTGGACATATCCAACGTCGACCATACGATGCACCGTGCACGCAGGAATTATAGGCCGCGCCGAAGGCCCAAAGAGAGGTAGAGGTCGACCTAAAATGACATGGGAGGAGATAATAAAGAGGGATTTAAGTAATTGGAGTATATCTAAGGAGCTGGTAGTGGATAGGAGTACATGGAAGTTAGCAATCCATGTACCAGAACCTTAGGTTTTTTTTTAATCTGTTTAATTATTTTAGACTTTATTTCACTTTTGTTGAACCTTTTTACATTTTTATTAACTTTATTTCACTTTTGTTGAACCTTTTTACATTTTTATTACTATTTTAGACTTTATTTTACTTTTATTGAACCTTTTTACTTTTTTATTTAAAAACCTTTATCAGACGTCTTTTTATCTGTTTGGTTATTTTAAACCCTTATATATATTATTATCATTATTATTTCTTCTATTTTTATTTTGGGTTCCATATCTAGCCAACCTCAACTTGTTTGGGATATATGGCTTTGTTGTTGTTGCCCTAATAAATTGAGACTTAAGGATATTAACAGTTCAAATAGCAACCAACATAAAATTAACCATTTAATAATCTAGAACATACCATTAATCAACTATTAATCTAGTGCAAATGCCTAAAACTGTCAGTGAACAGATTAAAAACTAATAGTGAATTTGCGGTTAATGAGAGTTGATGGAAAAACCGATTATAACATTAGAGTAAAAATTTAGTGGGAATAGATAAATGTTAAACAATGATAGGACTATCATAATTTTTGTGGAAGTGTAAATAGTGGATAATGTTGGTACACTACACGCAGTGACACAAAAACAAACTGACATCATATTTTCAATGTAATTTATCTTCTCAGATAGATAAAATTTTAGAAGAGTACCAAATATACATGTTTGATTATGATTTACAATCTTGTTTAAGTTTAACATGGTCAATATTTGTTTGAAAGTATCCGAAATTTGATCATCGGAATATGGTAAGTTTATGATAATAACAAAAATAGGAATAAAAAAGTGAAAACATAATCATGAGTTATTACGAATAATGAGAAGACAAAACTAGCAACAATGTAGTGTTGTTTGAGACTAAATTCAAAGTAGTTCAGATTATTGGAATTCCGTCCAGGCTAATTAAAATTAAATTCTGGTGATCAAAGATCAGTTGGTGGCTCATGCTGCTATAGTCGAATTATATAGAAATAAGTAACAAGCAAAACAAAAAGGGAAGATAGGAATAACTTTAAATTATGACTGGGTAGTACCTTATTCTTACACCAAATCAGACCATGATGATACTTCGACAATGAAAACATTATCTGTTTCCTTTGTTAAACAAGCACAGATAAATGGTTTCATTTTAGTACCTCTCTCTTTCAAAGCATCCATTAGAAAGTAACAAAACTTGGTAAGAGTTCATGGATATCTTAGTCTTTCTGTATCAGCTAGATCCTGAAGCTTTATCCATCTAAATTTGCTACCTCTGCAATACATCCACTACAACTAATATATCAACATATCCAAACTCTTAGTGATGATCTAGACTAAACTTAGCGTGAATAACATCAACACCTAAAATATAAATAGAAATATTAAGGCTTAATAGCTTACACAAAATATACAGTTACAAACCTCAAATTCTTTCAAGTTCTATAGCTCTTATTTTCTGCACAGCTCCAAAATCCATTTGATCACATGATAATTTTGCATACACCAACGTAAATCTCATCATTTCAGTTTTTCAAATTATTTAAACTTTGAGTAATCAAAACGTACCTTAACTTATATCGCATAAGAATCAACTTACACCCAAAGCACCCCATAAGTATCTTTTCTGTAATTAGGTACAACAACTGCATATCAGAATTAATAAATAATCTAAAGCAATACCATAAGAGCATCACTTACTTTGTGCAGTCTATCCAGGATTAACTAGAGCAACTTTTTGTCTAACAAACGAGTGTAAGTCCTAAATTAGAATATTTAATTATTGTTAATAATTTCCCAAATGTTTTAGCAAAGAAAATTTTCAATTAACTAAATTAAATGCTTATAAAAACGAAACCTTATGCTGTTCAAACAATCGATTTCATTCCAAGATATTGTCCTTTTGTTTGACGACATGTCATTACTGAAATCACAAAATTTATTTGCTGCAAATTTAAAAATAATATAAAGCAGAGAGATTTGGACTTATAACAAAATTTGAAAATCAATCAAATGAATAAAAACATAATAATTCTACCTAAACAATGAATGAAACTAAAGAAGAATACAGTAAAAAGTACTAAAAGAAATCAAAAAAGATCTCTTAGAAAAGAAGAAAGAAGGGTATTTGAAAGGGTAAAGGGTGGTATATAAAATTAACCTGAATCCTGGAATAACAAACATGGTATATCTTTTTGGACCAAAATATGGACCATCTTCGGTTATGCATTACTCAATATAGGCGCCACCTAGCTATGGCACTTGTGAAAGTTCACAAAGGAAATTCCCAGGTTGCAATAGTTCCTGCGCATGAATTTAAAACAATATAATCATTGGTTATACCTCGTATCATTTTTCTTACGTACATTGAATACAAAAACAAATAACTAACTCGAAGTCCATAGGAAGATAGACAAAGTCATAAGTAGAAAAGGGAGAGCCCTCCATTGCAGCCTTGTAATTCTCATCTAAGCAATGCTCGTCCAGCATCCTCGTTAGAAAATTTCAGCTACATGCAAGTTATTTGTAAATGCAAATTACATAGTATCAGAATTGAAGAACTTCAATTAAACGAGTTTGACTAAAAACAAACTTCACTTTATTAGGAATGTTTTTGACCATAACTGTTGTTCTGATCTCAAGGTGAAGCTTCATTACATCAAAGTCTATGGTAGAATTAAAGGAAGCTGATTCTGATCTACTTCCTCCTAAACCAGTAGAGCTAGGGAAATAGTAATAATTAGGATACTTATTGTAATAACCAGTAGAACTAGGGAAATAGTTGTAATTATGATACTCATTGTAATAACCAGTAGAGCTAGGGAAATTGTAGTAATTCTGATCTACATAAGAACAGATGCACATATAAAATAGTACACACACGCACAAAATTCACGAAACTACATGGTTGGATTGATAACAGTTTGGCCGAATGGTCTAAGGCGCCAAATTTAGGCTCACACCCGATAGGATGTGGGTTTAAATCCCACAACCATCATTGCTTTTTTCTCACATACATTCAACTGTTGAGCATTTAGACATGCAAGTTTTCATTTTTCACTCTATTAACAAGTAGAAAGCCAACTTCCTACATACAGATTTATATTACTGTTGCTTTACCATACTGATGTAGCTGATTTTTGGAAAAGGCATTTAGTATCATCGCCAGCCTTCATTTGGTATCAAAACTTCTGAACTACTTGCAAAGCATTCAGAAAACAAACAAAAGAAATAATCAGTTTTATGTAACTAGAGTCCCAAAAATATGGAGGAATCCTTGAAATACATAAAGACGTGATGATAAGAACAACAAAAATATCACAAGAAATAAGTCAAGTTGAAAAATACTTAAACGACTTTACAATAATAATTCGCACTATGAATGAACATTTCGAATTTGCCACAATTCCTAGTAGTTATTGGACAAATAATATCCCTCAGACTACGTAGTAAGTCGATAAATTAATTCCCATGATGAAATTAGTGAAATTTGACATGCACTTTCTCAAACAGTATTCAAGTTCCACAATCCTATTAATCATAACAAGTAAAGAAAAAAACAACCTATCAATTTCATGTTATAAACTCAACCCTTAATATTATTGACAATAATGAAATTAAAACAATACAAAACTAACAGTCAAAATCATAAGCCTGAATTCTTCAAATTAGGCACAATAACAACCATTTCGACCGCTTCACTCCTTAAAAATGCAAAATACAATTCAGAAAAGATAAGTGGATTATAATATTAATGACAGTATTTTAAATTATTTATTAGCATGAAATATAGTGTCATTTATATGCTCGCAAGATCGATTCAATGATTCATCAATTCTAGAAAAATTTTGCCAAAACATTTGCAAGATCGAAAGTTTTCTGTAAAATAAGTTTTAGCAATAGACTGTAAAATTGAAATCTTATTTTTATAAACAAAATTAAATCTAAAATATGTACCAATAGGAATTCGAGATCGCGAGCAGCTGGAGAAAGTGATTTCATGCTCTAGATTTTGATGTGCAAAGATGAATCTTCGGGAAGGCGAAAATGATTGTTGCCTCTAGATCTATCTATTGTTGCCTCCAGATTCATTTTTCCGTAATCTGATTTGGGGATAGTAACTAGTTTGTAACGGGAGGACCAATCAGAAAAGAGTGCGTGGATTGTAAGTTTGAACCATTGATTTTAGTGTCTAACCAATGGTTGGATATTAACATTGTATCATGAATTGGATTGATTTTAACATCTAAATTTTCATCCCTTGCAAATCTGTTGGAATTCTACTGCAAAATAGCTTCGATAAATATTCGTCGGTATTTTGCCTGGATTTGCAGTGGAAAATAGCGTCTGAAATTTTTTGTCGGTAATTTGACGCAATTTGCAATGGCTTACTGAGCGATAACAGAAGACGACGGTAATAAATAAAAGAAAAAAAGTTGGAAAAACAAAAAACTATCCCTTGCATATCACACGGAAATCCATCGCAAATTAGCGATAGAAATTTCCACTTCTAAATATTTGACGCTAAATCAGTGTTTTCTTGTAGTGTAAATTTCCTTGTTTATAAATTAAAACAACTTTCCCTTTCAAACATCCATTTGAAACCCAATTCCTATTCTGGAATATTTTATTATTATAACTTATATATATATATATATATATTAACATAGAATATATTTTAAATTTTAAATCTTAGTTTCTAAGTAATACAACTCCTTTATCCATTCTGGAAATAATTTATTTTTATAAATCCGACATAGTCGAATTCAAATCATAAATCCATATGCATTTATTTTAATTCAAATTACATTTCGAACATTAGAATACATTTCAAGGAATTAGGTCTGCGTGAGATACTGATAGGTATAGGTTAAGTACATACAATTTAATTTGATTTGAAATAAAGCGATTTTTATTTTATTTAAATGGATATCGATTTGATTTCTAGCTTATCCACTAAAAATATTTCAGGGTTCATAATTTGAAATCACGGACCCCCATTTTAACGTAACGACCGACGTTTCAATATTATAACGTTATTCTGATTTCAATGGAATATATTCTGAAATTTAATTCAAACGTATATATACAACTAACCATATTAAATCAATATAATATGATTTTTAAATTCCAAACAATCAGGCTCCTCAATAATAATAATAATAATAGTATCGTTTCTATTCAACTAGAATTTATATTAATTATCTGAATCGTTTTCAACTCGATTTATGTTCCAAATTCAATTATTAGTCGTTTTCATATTACGATAACTCAATATACTTGAAATTAAATCATATTCGATTATTAAATCAATAAATCAATATAAAAATCCATTTATATCATTAATTCATCATTTAAAACAATATTAAATGTTTAAAATTAATTGACCAAAAATCCGTGTCGTTACGGGTTGAGGAGATGCAGGGAAGAGAAAGTGCAACAAGTAGTGAAGGAATAAAGGAGTTAGGCTTCATATTTAGATACAAGGAAGAACGATAATTAGCTTAAGTAAGGATTAAGGATTAATTATAATATTAATAAACTTATATTTATTTTAAAGAGGTGTTGAACTTATAAAAACTCATAATTCTCTCATATGTTAACATAATTCAGCGAAACAGGATCCGTTGGGATCTACGAACACTAAACGTTCGAGCTAGTTTGGAATCTTTTGGAGGTGACTGGAATTTAATGTATTTTCAAACATACAATTGAAATTATATAAATCGACCCGCAATCATAGAATTGAAATGTGAGTTAACTCTCATGCTTTCTGAAATACTATGATGTGGTAAAATTCATATAATTATAATCTACCATTATTAGTATAAATTGGATGTTTGGATGCTTTGAGTGATTACTGTTTGACTGTTTGACTATTGACTGACAATATTTATATTTATGTCGATTAAATGTATTAGAATAAAATTCTTATCTCATATCAATTAATAAATGATATTATGAGTTGTGATGTAAGGAAAAACAGGTTGGAGGGATCCAACTTGATTTCTCAAATAATTGTATGTTACTTGTTTGTGTAATGGCCCACAAATCCGTACTTTTTGAGTAGACTAAATACACCGCACGTCCAACACAAATTGCACAGAAATACAAATCATAATGGGTTAAATAAGAAAAAGATAGAAGAAAAACAGAAATAACAACACAGAGTCTCACATCACAGTGGAATAAAATATAATATATATAACAGCTTTTGGAATACAAAATTTTAACTGTATAAACATATCATTATTAAAGTATCATTACCAGAGTACAACCCTTACAACACATAAACAATAACTAGAAAACGCTGAAGCCTCCTGCACCAAGCTCCTCCAAGTATATCTGTAAATACCTGAACTACTTAACTTCCCGTACTAATTTGGGCACCCAAGAGTTTACGGTAAAACAAAACAAAATAATCATAAGACTAGTCTGTGACAACAAGGAATTTCGCTCGATCCGAATCAGTCGCTAAACCGATCTAGACCTTTCGAAATGCCTGATTGTTTTGAGAACACAACAAAATAGAACGCAGACGGAAGAACATTTCATTGTATATTACAACAATTCATCAGAATACAAGAATATACAGAGTATAAATGAATATATATTACACAGAAAATATCAGAGATTACAATACATTACATAGCAGCGGAAATAATACAATACACAACTAGAAGAGATACACGGATACAAAGCTTTCTGGATATCGTTCCAACTGTAAACCAGGATCATGTGAATATAAATCTGCAAAACCAAAACTACTAGCTGCCCGTGTCGAAATAGGGGCACCCAGAGTTTAGGTTAAAACAATAAACTCCAGGTCAGTCATGGGACTGGTGTGAGAACTAAAAGAGTTATTAATCTTTATTTTAAAGTTAGGTAAATCAAGGGACCACGCCGTATAACACGGAACGAGTTTCCTCCCAAGAATACCGGTGCATAAAACAACAGCGCAATGCTAAATAAAGAACAATGAAGCTATTATAAGACCCAGGTCCCATCACACAATGCAACGCAAGCCGGAGGATAGGGTTTTTACCTTATAATAGCCAAGAATGCTTGATATGCTTAAAACAAATTTTTTGATACTATAATAAGTGTATAGTGTATAAAACAACTTCAAATCATAAGTATCAATCATAGACGGCATGAGTGTCCCATCCCACTATGTCGCCATACTAGGCTTTACAATCAAAACCGCAAATGTCACGTATTTGGAAATTGGATTTCCATCTATGAACCGAGACAAGGGATCGTCCTCAACCGATTCGAGACAATCTGGCCCATGTATCCGGAACAGCCGCAACTGCCCCTTGGATCGTCAGGGCCGGTCCACCGATGTGGATTATTATGCCTGAACAATACATCTCTCCGCCCTATGGGGCGTAAATGAGCCAACAAATGACTCCATTGGACCCGGATCGTCCGATCAAACCGAGGCGCCTCGCAACAGCAACAACCACATAAGTCAAACTCGTCAGGGCATGTAAAACCACTGACGCCACTTCTAGCTAGAAAGAAACGCATGTCCTCCCTGAGGTCCTTCTCCCGTTTCTGGTTCACAACCGGGGGTGAGGCTCGCGAATCAACGTTACACAAAGCTATGCCACACAGGCCGTGCTTTGATCATCACCACACAACTTTGCTTTCCAACAGAAGCCTTGATCAATTGCCACTTAGGCATGCCACACAGGCAATTCACTCCATGCGTTTGATATCCATCAATATATAACCCCTGAGCTCGTACGTCTCAGAGAAGGGCGTTAAGCTAGAGAATAAATTCTCCGCCGCCAAACAGATATATATTTAATAGAAATCAATCACACAGAATAAAATCCAATGTCAGACACACAGTCCATTTACAAGTCCGTTCTGGGTCTGAACGAAACCAGAGGCACCTAGTACCCCGCATATCCATCGATCTCCAAGTACGTCTGGACGATCACTAACTGTTTCCATCTTCTTGGGTGTACAACCCAATCAAGATCATTAGTAACCACCCAAACGACGTGGTCTTCGACCACCGTCTTCATCTTCGACTTATCGTCGTATCGGTCATTCAGAATGGGATAAACCCGGTCTTTCTGAACAACTCGCGTATATAATAAACACGTGTTACACAAACACAACATACGCTTCATTCCAATTCAGAATATTCCTTTATTCAAATATTCTTATATTTTGGGAAAGGTTCCCATTAATTTTATTAAAAGATAAATTCTTTAAATTTATTCTTTAATCTCCTTTTTGAATATCAATTCAAACTAGTCGGGATTAGCGAACCACACCGAAGTAATCATTTATTTTATTTCCCAATCCCAACCTATTCATCCCATGAAGTAAAACTGGTAATACTTCATATCTAACACCACGGTGTTATCGGTAAATTCAATTACCATTTCACGTTCAAATCTAACTAAAGATTTAACTATCGCCTGGAGTAAAACTGGTGATACTCCATTCTCGATCTTTTCAATCTAATTAAAGATTCATTAAAACCCCACTTAGTTTTAATCTTTAACTGGGTTAAAGAATCAGTGTCATTTAAAACACGGTTCACGATAAACCCAAAATCACATTCCATTAATTATCGGGTTAAAGAACAAGTGTTATTTAAAACACTGTTCACGATAAACCCAAAAATCAATACCATTTCAATTCCAATTAAATATTATTTAATTGGTACACTTCATTAAATCTAAATAAAAGATTTAATCTTTTTCTCCACTGGGTTCAAGAACAGTGTTAGTCAAGACACCATTCACGACAAACCCAAATCACATTTGATATTAAATACAAGGCTCTGAATAGAAAATATATCGGCTTATATTCGATATCAAATTCTACGACCAACAGATATCGTATTGGAGGTAACTATATATATATCTATATCTTTCAAATTTCCATAACAACATCTGTATAATCACAAAATACAACATCGAAATTTTCCGAAGACAATTTCGATTCAAATCCATTCCAATGCAATCATTGGAAATTCTGGTTATTTTTAAAACCCTTTTCAAATTCAATTTATTTATTTAAAAACAAATAGAATTTTAATTCTAGTTCAAAACTAGTTCATTTCGATAAAAAACTATTTTTATCTTTTCAAATATGGAGTTTTCATCCCAATTCTTCCCAAATCATTTCTTATGATTTTACACAAATTTTTGATATTTTTAATAATTTTATCAAGGCCCGTACAGTCGATTTCCATCAACGGCCATCGAACTGCACTTACAACGACCTTTTTCAAATTTGATTTGGACATAATTCCAAATCCAACCGTTAGATTTCAAATCTCTAATATTCATTAGAAATCTCTTTTTGATACGAACCCAACGGTTCAAGTTTTAGGAGAATCCGACGGTCGGATCTCCCGCAATATCCGTTCGAAGTCAATGGTCGAAATTCAGGAACTACCGCGGCGCGACGCGTTCTATTCAGGCCATTATAATATATCTCTATATATATATAATATATAATATATACTTCGTCGATTTCCTTTTAAAACGTATTCTATAAATCGTTTTAAATTCGTTTTCAAAACGGTTTCAACTTCATATTCAATTTCAAATCAAAATTGAATATTCCAATATAAATTCGTTTCAAATCGATTTCAATTCAAATTGATTTCTAATTCAATTTCAGTTCGTTTTCAATTCAATTCAATTTCAATTCATTTATATTCAATTTCAATTCGAATTCATTTATATTCAATTCGAATTCATGTCTATTCAATTTAATTCGAATTTCAATTCTTTTCAAAATATCAGATTTTGAAATCACTTTCGATATTCATTATAAAATGAATAAAATCGATATAAATATCGTTCACGTCAAAATGGCGTCAATCTAATCAACGCGGCTTCATATATTTTCTATTTTCAAATATTCTATTTCAAATATTCTATTTCAAATATTTCCTTTTCAAATATTTCTATTTCAAATATGGAATGAGGCCCAATCAATTACCATATAATGTTAATTATATGGATTTTCTACAACACAGGTATACAATAACAACGATGAATAATCAACCATCATTCAAAGTGCATTCTACACTGTATAAGCATCAAATATAAATATTCAATGCTTATAACAGTCTGTCAATCAATCGATCGACATACAACTAACTATTGGGATTAGTGTATGTCATATATCATCCCAATGCCTGTGTGGGGTTTCAAACAATCAAACTCAGATTTTATTTGTACAGTTGGGCGATGTGTAAAATTTATCATCGCAATCAATATCAGTCAAATGTGTGTATATAAACAAATCGTCCGATTTGTTTAATTTTATTTCCTTTCATATACACGTTGAAAATTCCATATTTAACTATAAAATATTTTTAACTATATAAATATTTTATTTCATTTCACATCACATCACACAATCAACTACACATCAAAATCAAACAAACAAGCATACAAGCCGTCCATGGTCTGTGGACGACGGGTGTCGGGTGCTACTAAACACCGTCTGCATCCTAGTATATTTATAACTAGAAAAATAAAATTAAAGGTGAGAAGTTCTCACAGATTAGCTAATCCAATTCCACGACTCTTCTTATGAAGAAATTTTCGCCGTCCTTACCTCTTGTCACTTTCTTTGCCCGTATTCTCTACATATGTAAAAATCGAATTTTTACTTTGCTATTCAATATATAAAAATCGAATTTTTACTTTGCTATTCAATATATAAAAATCGAATTTTTACTTTGCTATTCAATATATAAAAATCGAAATTTTACTTCGCTATTCAATATATAAAAATCGAATTTTTACTTTGCTATTCAATATATAAAAATCACATTTTACTTTGCTATTCAATATATAAAAATTGAATTTTTACTTCGCTATTCAATATGTAAAAATCGAATTTTTACTTTGCTATTCAGTATATAAAAATCACATTTTTATACTACTACTATATAGATAAAAATTCTATTCTTACACCGCTAAAAATTGTATCTTTCCTATTTTAAAAATCTAATCTTTTCTATTACCATACAAACAAATAAAAACCAATTTTTATGTATATATAAAAGCTAATTTTTATAACTTAAAAACTGATTCCCTTAAGTAAAATAAAATAAAATGTACACTCACTGTTTTGGGTTGTCGGAGGCTCCACGGCCAGAGAGGGAGTAGCACCAGCGTCTCGAGGTGGCTGGAGAGGCGAGGCAGTCCTCCAGATGGCGGTGGCAGCGCCTCAGGCTCGCGATGGGACCCTCGTATGCTGGCAGCTTTCAGAAGAGATGGGGGGGTCTCGATCTGGGAGTCGGTCGAAGGTGGCAGGGGGGTGGGTGCGTCGAGGCCAGGGGGCGGTCACGACTGGGCGGCGTCGGAGAAGGGGATAGGGGGCGGCGGCTGCTCGCGATACAGGGGGGGTTTCTACGATTGGGGAAGAAGGAGGAGGACGAGGTGGAGAAGAAGAGGGGGCGGCGGCGCTCATTGGAGCGGCTCCGATTGGCGGCGAAAGGGGGCGCAATCGACGCTGTCAGATTTTTTTTTGAATGATTTTGAACGGTGGGGGGGGGGGGCAGAGGAGTTTAAAGGAAGAGGGAATTGGAATTTTATTTTAATTATTTAATTTACAAAATGTTGACTTTTTCATACGACCTCTAAACGAGGCCCACCGCCTGTCGTCCATAGCTAATTACCCCCAATCCGAACACAATGGGGTATGTATCGTAAGCTGATCCGATAGTTTCGATCAGTTTTCATTAAAATCCAAATATAACTCTATATATTGAATTTGAACGCGCATTTCATTTTACCGAGGTCACATACGAACTCTAAAAATTCCCGAAAAATATTTTCGAGCTTCGTATTGACGATACGATCCTAACAAAACTAGTTTCGTCGAATTCTGAGACCGATGGAAAAATGGGCATTTTCCAGTCGATTAAAATCAACTAATACTGGTCAAACGCATTTTCCTTTGCCACGCTCACATATTGATTCGAAAATTTATGAAATTTGAAACCTAGCAATAATTTGACATCACGGACCCAACAAAAGTGGTTTCGTCGAAATCCGAGGTCGTTTGCAAAATGGCTATTTTTAAGGGCCTGAATTCCATAGCGACTATTCAGAATTTTCAACTGGACGTATCTTTTGATTCCCGCCATGAAATCACAATTTTTCGGATTCGTTGGAAAGATATTCTCAATTAGGTTCAAATATTTTTGGTTTCACTAAAATACGGTTTATTTTGCACCTGGTATATTCATTTGAATTTTGAAATCGAATTATCGAACTACTGCGCCATTTTCAATTCCTTTTATAATTTATATATAAATATTTATATTCTAACTACGATCTATATACTATACACGTTCGAATTCTATTCAAAATAAATTTTCGTCGATATTATTTAAAATAATTCATTTTAATTAATCAAAATTCGCTAAAATTGCCAAAATAAATTTTTTAATCTGGCCCAGATTTCCGGGTTATTACAATCTCCCCCACTTAAAACTTTTCGTCCCCGAAAAGGAACAAAGCCGAAAGTTGTTTCACAACTCAACTTCCAGTATTTTTATTATGGCTTAAGTTCTTCAACTTTTCAATTTCTAAGAACTTTTCAAAAATTTCAAAAATTTGGCTAACACCCTAAATTTTCGAAATTTTTTGCCATAACCTCCCCTGCATCGGGAGCACGGGAAAATCCCGAAATTGCCATACAGGCCTTTTGATCTCAAAAAGAAAAAGAAAAAGCCAAGCGGCTAGCCAATCGGCTCATAAAATCATCATCACCCAAACAAAACAATAAATTATGGTAAACATGTACCTATTTGTCGGGCAAACAATTTTATTCTTCTGCTCTAGCCTCTTTGCTATGACCTGTTTAATGTAAGTACATGTATATGCATGCAAATGCGATAAATTTCCAATACAATTCACTATTCGGTATAATTTGGCTAAATGGTTCAACTTTTAACTAATCATCCAATAATCAAACAACACAACCATCAATCAATTAGTGAATTATCATTTCAAATTCATAACTTTGATATATAGTCAAAAATCACATTTTTGATGCCAAATCACAACAATATGCCCTATCTAATTTTGGTTCTCACACCAGTCAATAGGAAATATATAGAGATCACACGTTCGTCACTCGAATATAAATTCTGATGATGATATATCAATCATCAGAATCACCCCCGGGCGACTAGAATGTGATTCTATATCTACCCAATATATCAAAACTTCAAATACACGCGGATCAGACGTATATGCAAAATCTATATATACTGGATTGTCCAAATTCAACATAAATAAATAATCAAATACACATAATTGATTTAAATTTTCAAAACAAAAATTCGTTTTCATTTCAAAAATACACCCTTCACACTCGTTCTAGGATACTACCGATCCTATCTCTAACGAGTCATTCTCGTTGGATATTACTAATCCAATTCTGATGAATTCTTTCGTTTAGTTCTACTGTGTCTTGTTCTCTAGCTTTGTAAACCAAAGCTCTAATACCAACTGTGACAACAAGGAGTTTCGCTCGATCCGAACCAGTCGCTAAACCGATCTAGACCTTTCGAAACGCCTGATTGTTTTGAGAACACGACAAAATAAAACACAGACGGAAGAACATTTCATTGTATATTACAACAATTCATCAGAATACAAGAATATACAGAGTATAAATGAATATATATTACACAGAAAATATCAGAGATTACAATACATTACATAGCAGCGGAAATAATACAATACACAACTAGAAGAGATACACGGATACAAAGATTTCTGGATATCGTTCCAACTGTAAACCAGGATCCTGTGAATATAAATCTGCAAAACCAAAACTACTAGCTGCCCGTGTCGAAATAGGGGCACCCAGAGTTTAGGATAAAACAATAAACTCCAGGTCAGTCATGGGACTGGTGTGAGAACTAAAACAGTTATTAATCTTTATTTTAAAGTTACGTAAATCAAGGAACCATGCCGTATAACACGGAACGGGTTTCCTCCCAAAAATACCGGTGCATAAAACAATAGCGCAATGCTAAATAAAGAACAATGAAGCTATTATAAGACCCAGGTCCCATCACACAAAGCAACGCAAGCCGGAGGATAGGGTTTTTACGTTATAATAGCCAAGAATGCTTGATACGCTTAAAACAAATCTTTTGATACTATAATAAGTGTATAGTGTATAAAACAACTTCAAATCATAAGTATCAATCATAGACGGCATGAGTGCCCCATCCCACTATGTCGCCATACTAGGCTCTACAATCAAAACCGCAAATGTCACGTATTTGGAAATTGGATTTCCATCTATGAACTGAGGCAAGGGATCGTCCTCAACCGATTCGAGACAATCTAGCCCATGTCTCCGCAACTGCCCCTTGGATCGTCAGGGCCGGTCCACCAATGTGGATTATTATGCCTGAACAATACGTCTCTCCGCCCTAGGGGGCGTAAATGAGCCAACAAATGACTCCATCGGACCCAGATCGTCCGATCAAACCGAGGCGCCTCGCAACAGCAACAACCACATAAGTCAAACTCGTCAGGGCGTGTAAAACCACTGACGCCACTTCTAGCTAGAAAGAAACGCATGTCCTCCCTGAGGTCCTTCTCCCGTTTCTGGTTCACAACCGGGGGTGAGGCTCGCGAATCAACGTTACACAAAGCTATGCCACACAGGCCGTGCTTTGATCATCACCACAAAACTTTGCTTTTCAACAGAAGCCTTGATCAATTGCCACTTAGGTGATTAGCATAGAAATATGTTATTTTATGGACCTATATTTTATCTTTTTGTATATAAATAAATATTACGTTGGGTATTGTCTTGTTGTTTTTACAGATGAGTTGTTCAAGCCTTATATAGCTTTAAAAGTGAAGATTTTGTGCCATATACATAAAGATTGCATAAGAAGCTGTCATTGGAGGCTTGTTGTGTTCACACTGGTAACTTTGGAGGGAGATTGGTAGAAAAGATCTTTTAAAATCTTCTGATTGACACATGGCAAAGAGGGATAAGTTGAATATCATACCACAATCTTTGATGAGAAGGCCCATTAGAGGATTAGGATTTCCAATTCATCTATAAAAGCACATGTATACCCATTGTAACTCCATCCTATATCTTATTCTATTCTCTTCTCCATTAATAAAACTCATTTTTTTTTTTTTTTGCGTTTTTCTATTTCTTAGCAATCAGTGTTGTCTTCACAATTAGTTTTGGAAGAACACCAATTGTATTTTACACTTTTTTTATAGTGATTAGTCGTTTGATTAGTTTCAACGACAATCCTAATTTTACTTTTTGTTGTTCTTCTTATTCTGCATTTTTTTCCTGCATTTTATTCCTGTTTTGCTATTTACTTTCATTAGGATTAATTGTTTGATTAGATTCAACGATAATCCTAATTGTTGCAATTTTAATTGTTCTGTTATTCAACAAAATCTCCAGGCATTGTCTAACTCGCCCAAGAGATTAAATAAATAATCTAATTTTAATTTACCTCCCTGTGTTCGACCTGTATGCTACACACCTGTGCGCTTGCAGAATTTTATTACAAATATCGCGCTTTTCTAATTCATATATTAGCGACGATCAAGTTTTTGGCGCCGTTGCCGGGGAGGTAAACACTAAATTTTATTATTTATTTAATTTCTGATTCGTGTTAGTTTTTTTTTATTTTAATTCATTTTCTTTTTGTTTTCTTGTGTATATAGAAAAAAAATCTTGATTGAATAGATTTGGTATTATTCAATGATACCGTAATCTTCTAAGAAAGAGAAAAAAAAATAACTTGCCATTTTCATTGATTTTCTGTCTTTGCCGTTTTTTTTCTTTTACTTCTTTCCTTTTTTTTTCCTAATCATTTCCTCCTTTGTACAAATTTCTTTCTTGTTTTACAAGCCTAAAAAAAACTGTTAATTTTCCTTTTTTCTTTCCATCTTTCCACTTTCTTTCCAATCGTCTACATTCTTTTTCTTTTAACAAATTTCAAAAAAAAAAAAAGATTCCTCTTTTGCAATTTTTTTTCTTTTCTTCTTTTGTCTTTCTTGTTCTCAATTCATTTGATTTCTTTTCTTCTCTTACAAATTTCCTTTCTTTCCTCTTTATTCCTCCTTTCCAATTTTCAATACAATTACTTTTCATTCTTCTTTTACAAGTTCAAAAAAAAAAAACTTGCCAATTTTCTTTTGTTTCTTTCCTGTTTTCAACCTCTTTCCGCTTTCCCCTTTCTTTCATTTATTTGTTTCCCTCTTGTAAATTCATTCCTACTTTATACAAATAATAATAATAAAAAAATAGAACTTGCCAAATTCTCTTGATTTTTTTTTTCCTTTTCATTTTTGTTTTTCCTTTTATATTTCTTTTTTTTCTTTCCCTCTTCATCTATTCCTTCTTTCCAATTTTTACTTTATTTTTATTGTTTATTATTGTTGTACATTTAATTTGCCAATTTTTCTTTAATTGGTTTCCATTTATTCCTTCCTTCCTTTTACTTCTTTCCAATTGTCAATACACTAGTTTCCATTCTTTTACAACAATAACAAAAAAAAAACTTGCATTTTTTTATCGATTGCTTTCTAATTACAACTCTCTCTCACTTCCTCTAATCTTTCTTTCCATCTTTCTACCACCTTGTTGATTTTCACATTTTTCCTTTCTCTTTCCTTTTCTTTTTATTTGTTTCCATCTTTTGTCTACAATTTTCTAAAAAAAAAAACTTTTGCATTTTCTTCTCTGTCTACGTTGATTTCTTTCTTGTTTTTGTCTGGTTTTATTTCTTTCCTCAATTCCTTCTACCCTTCCTCTCTACTCAAAAAAACCTTGTTTTTTTTCCTTATTTCCTTCCTTTTTTCATTTTTTTCCCTTTTTTCTTTTTCTCATTCATTTCTTTCCCTTTCTTCTTGTTCAAATTTTCAAAAAAAATAAAAATTGCATTCTTTTCTTTTTATTTATTTCTTTCCAATTGCATTTCTCATTCACCTCCTACAATCTCTCTTTCCATTATTTCATTTATTTCTTTCCAGCTCTCTCCTTCATAATTTTTTTTTCTTTTTCTTTTCTCTCTTTTATTTCTTTTGTTGATTTTGCTACCTTTCTCTCTCTCTCTCAAAAAAGAAGAAGAAGAAGAGGTGAAATTCAAATCAAAGGCCAAAGGAAGGAACAGATTCAAGCAACGAACAAGGATTCAAAGGTCAATGGATTTGCAAATAGTGGATTTCAATCATTAATACTGCTCAATTTTTCTGGACAGATTGCCATACACCGCTGTAATATTTTCTAAACTCTACAGGTGCTTTGCTGCAAAGAAAAAATATAGAAATTGTGTGTAAAAATCTTCTTCAGGGGCAGCGGCTTGCTTGTACAAATTTTTTATTCTGCTATTGTTCTGTGACTGTTCTGTGATTGAATTTTTCTTAATCTGTTTATTTAGGAATTATTTTCCATAACTAAAATCATCACGCTCGTCGTTTTTCAATAATTGAAACACCCCACCTCCGCTAGGGTCACTCTCAAAGGGAATGCACTAGTTTTGGAGGGGTATTATCGAGATAACATCACAGAATTATCACAAGACAGAACATAAATAAATAATTAAGTAAGCAGCGGAAGAGTTTTTGAGCAAAACAGAACTTCATTTTATTCCAAAATAAAACATGTCTCTTACAACATTTCAGATAACAACTTCCTTACAACTGTCTTGTAATAATAGCCATAGAAGCAATGACTTAAAAACAGAAAAACAGCTTATTCCCCAAGTGCAGTAAAAAGAAGCAGCCATAACAAACCGTACATGCTGAGCCAAAGCAAGTGATATCCAGGCTAAGAGCTAGTGTTTCCTCCCTGAGAACCTGGGAGGGGGGGGGGGAACGAAAGAAAAAGAGGCGAAAGGAAAAGGGTCAGTCATAAAGACTGAGTAAGTTCTAGTGACTTTCAGTGTAGAAACGGTTAAAACAACCTGTCATGTATGATCTGGAACTAAACTTAAGAATGGTGTCAAGGTGAACAAGATAGACTAAGGTGATCAGGATAAGTCAAGACAAGTCAAGTAAAGCATCACATGTTCGAGATTCGTTGCATCGACTGTACTAGTATACTAAGCCCATATCACAAGTTCATCACGAAATAAATCCCACGGCCCAATGTCATGAAATGACCCTGAAACGGGGTCTGACCCAAGTACGGGGTCCTACGGAGCGATTATCTAGTCGATCGGCTCCCTACAAGTTCTAGCTCGTCAAGTGTTCGTGTCATACGGCTAATCACGAATGTAGTCACCCGTGCTGGGTCCACCTTCGGGTGTATCAGCCCTAGGGTGTCAACCCCTGACACGATTCAAGATGCACAGATAAATCTACGGATACCCAGTGTCTGCCCCGGATACGTGCACGATCGTAGTCCACCGAACCTACACTGGCGTACCCCACTGCCGTCGTTCACCTCTTACAATCAGCCCAGTAATCGTGCCCCACCCGGCCTAGCCCCAGGGTACCTTGATACATCTAGAGGGTTACTGCTGAAAGGGGTCGTGTCTAGGGTTTCGCCTAATAGATTAGGTCATGTAATTCGTGACCTAACCCGCCTAACAGATTAAGTCATGTAATTCATGACTTAATCCTTTTCTAGTCTAGTCATGTCAAGATGGTTAAGTATGTCATTTCAGTTCACGACTTAACCCGCCTACGTGTCATGTCAAGTTGGCTAAGTGTTGTCGTTTTCAAGTTCATGACTTAGCCCTACAAATCGTGTTCAAGTTGGTTAAGTTGTCTTTTCATGTTCATGACTTAACCCTAATTGGCATTAATTGATTCGTTAATGCACCGAACCACTCACATTGGATCCTATTGTTCGTAGCCACTGGATTTGCCGGGCGGTTCCGGGCAGATTTACGCTACGAACTCAACCCAACCTCGGGTTTCAAGCGCGATGTGACCAACTACCCACATTGGATCCTATTGTTTGTAGCAACTGGATTTGCCGGGCGGTTCCGGGCAGATTTACACTACAAACTCAACCCAACCTCGAGTTGGCCACTTTCTTGTTTTCTAAAGTCATGCCCATGTTCTTATCAGATTTTGCTATTTCCACATCATGTTCATATGTCAACTTCGTGCCCAACTAAGGCATGTTTAAAGTCAAGTTATGGCATGTTCAAGTCAAGTTTTCGTGCCATATTTCATGTTCTACTTATGCCAAATTTCACAGTTTATGCTTATATCAAATTCAAGTTTTGCCTATTCTACCCAATCGTATCCCCAACGTATATAAACGTACTTCGTTCACAAGCATAAACAGTTCAAGAGATAAAGGGGAATAACACCAAACATGTGATAGGCATATGTGACAATTCCAACATCACTTGCATAATAAACAGGCTATAACATATCACATGGTTTCAATACTAGTATGATGATAACTTGGCATAGTAACGATTCCAACTTAATTTAACATGATGATTTCAACTTTACATCATAGGCATAATAATCATTGCGGGCATAATAATAATTTTATTATAAACATGAAACATTAAAGGCATAGTAATCCTAATAGGCATAGTGGATTCCAATTTAGCATTTTTAACATAATAATTCTCATAGACATAATGATTCCAATTTATCATAATGATTCTCATCTAACATTATAAACATAATGGTTCCAACTTAGCATTTTTAACATAATGATCCTCAACTAACATTATAGACATAATGATTCCAATTTAGCGTTTTTAACATAATGATTCTCAACTAACATTATAGACATAATGATTCCAATTTAGTGTTTTTAACATAATGATTCTCAATTAACATTATAGACATAATGATTCCAATTTAGCATTTTTAACATATCTAACATTATAAACATAATAATTCCAACTTTTCATCATAACCTAGCAATACCCAATTTTTTATTAATCATGATGGGTATATTAACATCACAGGCATAATTCCATCAATAGTCATAGCCATGGTTTAATTAGCATCATAGGCATGGTTTAATCAACATAAAGTTTTCAATAAACATAGTGATTCCATGGACATGTATTAGTCCAACTTGCCAAACAATTAAGCCCAAGTGATTCATAACAACATTAAAATCATGACAAGTTTAACTTGCAACGTTGTCATAGCAATATCCCCAAATTATAATTCAAAGATAAACAATATAAACATGGATTAACAATAGTTCCTAAATCCGGTTTCAATTCATGGCATGTCCATATTGTTTTAGCGTTTTTGCCTAAAAAGTAACATAGAACTTACAATATGAAGCAAATAATCCAAATAAAAATCCCAAATCAAATAGTCCCAAATTCGTTGTCTAAAGCGTCGTAGTTGTTGTAGCTTCTAGTTGTAGCCTTCAAGAATCGTCCTCCATCTTCTATAATTTTATTCTTTGTATTTTTAATTCAGAGCTTTAGGTTTAATGGCGGCGGCCTGAGGCTAAAATGAAATAGTATGATTTAGGTTAGGTCTTAGGTCCTTTTTATAATGTTTGCAAGTTGTTTTAGACCGTCGATGGAGCTTGATTCAATAATAACCATTCGTTTGAAGGAGAGGCCAATCAGGAGCTGACACCTAGCCCTAGTGACAAGGTAAGGCTCAGAAATTCGACCAGGCCCTGGTCAGGCCAGCCAAGACCTGACCAGCAGGTCATTCTGACCTGGGCGCACTTGGCAGGTGCGCCAGGCCAAAAATGCACTGGCTTCCCAAGTGCGCCAGTTCATTTTTGTTCTGGCACACTTCCCAAGTGCGCCAGTGCATTCTGACACGTTTTCTGGTTTTTCGCCCAACTTCGTCCGTCCATATCTTCTTCATACGATATCCGTTTTACGCAAACTCGGACTCTATCTCAAGCAGAATTCCGAGACGAATGCAATGGCATATCCCGTTTCCCTTAATTCTTTGATTTGTAATTAATTATACTTTAATTTGTGCATAGAATACACGGGGTGTTACATTCTCCCCCACTTAAAAGGATTTCGTCCCCGAAATCTTCAAGTTCAGGAAGAATGTACATCCTAACATCCAAACATCCATCTACTCATCCATCAAACACGAGCATCCATTGTCCTTAAAAGACTTCTAATGCTTCATGATCATATGCGAAGAGTGTGTGTATATGTTCCTTAGCTAATGCTAATGATCAGGCCTGATTGATCTTCTAAATGCAAAATATGTTTAGTGAAATGAATCCAATATGTATGCAAATTTTTCCTATTATAATTCATAATTTCTACATGAGTGCTCGAACATTCAATCATATGCAACAACCAAATGATAGCACAACCAAGTTTCCAAAATAAACACTCATGCATATGCAACATGAAAATGTGTCTGAGCCGATCTAGTGCCTAATGTGTATTCATGCATCCACGAGCAACCACTTGCGACCACTTGCAACCATTTCGCAATCATAACATGTTTCAATTACATGTTTACATCCAAAAAGATTCTACCTATGGTTCTCAAGATAGGATTGAGGAGATAACAAGACAAACATGGATAGCAAGAGAAATGTATGTGAACTTATAGGAAAATAGATCGAGAATGTACCCTAAAAAAGAAATGGGTATAGCGCGCTTATCTTTTCTTCAATCTCCCAAGTTGCGTCTTCTAGGGCTTCACTCCACTGTATTTTAACTAGCTTGACTTCTTGATTCCTTAGCTCCTAGATCTCCGTTCCTAAGACACGAATCAGAACTTGCCTCAATGTTTCCACTTTTACGCCTTCAAGGATGCTTGGCTCAACCACTCCGGAAGACTCATCCGCCTTATCTTCATTCTTATCACTCATACCTAACCTATATAACACGTTAACAAGCCTCACGAAAACTATCTCCATCATACGGGAAAACCCTCTACGAAGCTAGAAAGAAGATTAGCTGCAGGTAAAGCTACTGCGACTACAGATGGAGAAGAAAGGGAAAGAGATTCAAACAAGGAAACAAATGATAGTGCTAATGGCTTTTGGGGAATAGCCTTTAAAAACTTTTCTTGGAAAATGCTTCTATGTAAATGGTTTTGAAAAAAAAAAATTCAAAAGGTTTTCGAAACTTTTGCCCAGTCTTGGTAACCTTCTGCTCTGATACCAAGTGAAACACCCCACCTCCGCTAGGGTCACTCTCAAAGGGAATGCACTAGTTTTGGAGGGGTATTATCGAGATAACATCACAGAATTATCACAAGACAGAACATAAATAAATAATTAAGTAAGCAGCGGAAGAGTTTTTGAGCAAAACAGAACTTCATTTTATTCCAAAATAAAACATGTCTCTTACAACATTTCAGATAACAACTTCCTTACAACTGTCTTGTAATAATAGCCAAAGAAGCAATGACTTAAAAACAGAAAAACAGCTTATTCCCCAAGTGCAGTAAAAAGAAGCAGCCATAGCAAACCGTACATGCTGAGCCAAAGCAAGTGATATCCAGGCTAAGAGCTAGTGTTTCCTCCCTGAGAACCTGGGGGGGAACGAAAGAAAAAGAGGCGAAAGGAAAAGGGTCAGTCATAAAGACTGAGTAAGTTCTAGTGACTTTCAGTGTAGAAACGGTTAAAACAACCTGTCATGTATGAACTGGAACTAAACTTAAGAATGGTGTCAAGGTGAACAAGATAGACTAAGGTGATCAGGATAAGTCAAGACAAGTCAAGTAAAGCATCACATGTTCGAGATTCGTTGCATCGACTGTACTAGTATACTAAGCCCATATCACAAGTTCATCACGAAATAAATCCCACGGCCCAATGTCATGAAATGACCCTGAAACGGGGTCTGACCCAAGTACGGGGTCCTACGGAGCGATTATCTAGTCGATCGGCTCCCTACAAGTTCTAGCTCGTCAAGTGTCCGTGTCATACGGCTAATCACGAATGTAGTCACCTGTGCTGGGTCCACCTTCGGGTGTATCAGCCCTAGGGTGTCAACCCCTGACACGATTCAAGATGCACAGATAAATCTACGGATACCCAGTGTCTGCCCTGGATACATGCACGATCGTAGTCCACCGAACCTACACTGGCGTACCCCACTGCCGTCGTTCACCTCTTACAATCAGCCCAGTAATCGTGCCCCACCCGGCCTAGCCCCAGGGTACCTTGATACATCTAGAGGGTTACTGCTGAAAGGGGTCGTGTCTAGGGTTTCGCCTAATAGATTAGGTCATGTAATTCGTGACCTAACCCGCCTAACAGATTAAGTCATGTAATTCGTGACTTAATCCTTTTCTAGTCTAGTCATGTCAAGATGGTTAAGTATGTCATTTCAGTTCACGACTTAACCCGCCTACGTGTCATGTCAAGTTGGCTAAGTGTTGTCGTTTTCAAGTTCATGACTTAGCCCTACAAATCGTGTTCAAGTTGGTTAAGTTGTCTTTTCATGTTCATGACTTAACCCTAATTGGCATTAATTGATTCGTTAATGCACCGAACCACTCACATTGGATCCTATTGTTCGTAGCCACTGGATTTGCCGGGCGGTTCCGGGCAGATTTACGCTACGAACTCAACCCAACCTCGGGTTTCAAGCACGATGTGACCAACTACCCACATTGGATCCTATTGTTTGTAGCAACTGGATTTGCCGGGCGGTTCCGGGCAGATTTACACTACAAACTCAACCCAACCTCGAGTTGGCCACTTTCTTGTTTTCTAAAGTCATGCCCATGTTCTTATCAGATTTTGCTATTTCCACATCATGTTCATATGTCAACTTCGTGCCCAACTAAGGCATGTTTAAAGTCAAGTTATGGCATGTTCAAGTCAAGTTTTCGTGCCATATTTCATGTTCTACTTATGCCAAATTTCACAGTTTATGCTTATATCAAATTCAAGTTTTGCCTATTCTACCCAATCGTATCCCCAACGTATATAAACGTACTTCGTTCACAAGCATAAACAGTTCAAGAGATAAAGGGGAATAACACCAAACATGTGATAGGCATATGTGACAATTCCAACATCACTTGCATAATAAACAGGCTATAACATATCACATGGTTTCAATACTAGTATGATGATAACTTGGCATAGTAATGATTCCAACTTAATTTAACATGATGATTTCAACTTTACATCATAGGCATAATAATCATTGCGGGCATAATAATAATTTTATTATAAACATGAAACATTAAAGGCATAGTAATCCTAATAGGCATAGTGGATTCCAATTTAGCATTTTTAACATAATAATTCTCATAGACATAATGATTCCAATTTATCATAATGATTCTCATCTAACATTATAAACATAATGGTTCCAACTTAGCATTTTTAACATAATGATCCTCAACGAACATTATAGACATAATGATTCCAATTTAGCGTTTTTAACATAATGATTCTCAACTAACATTATAGACATAATGATTCCAATTTAGTGTTTTTAACATAATGATTCTCAATTAACATTATAGACATAATGATTCCAATTTAGCATTTTTAACATATCTAACATTATAAACATAATAATTCCAACTTTTCATCATAACCTAGCAATACCCAATTTTTTATTAATCATGATGGGTATATTAACATCACAGGCATAATTCCATCAATAGTCATAGCCATGGTTTAATTAGCATCATAGGCATGGTTTAATCAACATAAAGTTTTCAATAAACATAGTGATTCCATGGACATGTATTAGTCCAACTTGCCAAACAATTAAGCCCAAGTGATTCATAACAACATTAAAATCATGACAAGTTTAACTTGCAACGTTGTCATAGCAATATCCCCAAATTATAATTCAAAGATAAACAATATAAACATGGATTAACAATAGTTCCTAAATCCGGTTTCAATTCATGGCATGTCCATATTGTTTTAGCGTTTTTGCCTAAAAAGTAACATAGAACTTACAATATGAAGCAAATAATCCAAATAAAAATCCCAAATCAAATAGTCCCAAATTCGTTGTCTAAAGCGTCGTAGTTGTTGTAGCTTCTAGTTGTAGCCTTCAAGAATCGTCCTCCATCTTCTATAATTTTATTCTTTGTATTTTTAATTCAGAGCTTTAGGTTTAATGGAGGCGGCCTGAGGCTAAAATGAAATAGTATGATTTAGGCTAGGTCTTAGGTCCTTTTTATAATGTTTGCAAGTTGTTTTAGACCGTCGATGGAGCTTGATTCAATAATAACCATTCGTTTGAAGGAGAGGCCAATCAGGAGCTGACACCTAGCCCTAGTGACAAGGTAAGGCTCAGAAATTCGACCAGGCCCTGGTCAGGCCAGCCAAGACCTGACCAGTAGGTCATTCTGACCTGGGCGCACTTGGCAGGTGCGCCAGGCCAAAAATGCACTGGCGCACTTCCCAAGTGCGCCAGTTCATTTTTGTTCTGACGCACTTCCCAAGTGCGCCAGTGCATTCTGACCCGTTTTCTGGTTTTTCGCCCAACTTCGTCCGTCCATATCTTCTTCATACGATATCCGTTTTACGCAAACTCGGACTCTATCTCAAGCAGAATTCCGAGACGAACGCAATGGCGTATCCCGTTTCCCTTAATTCTTTGATTTGAAATTAATTATACTTTAATTTGTTTATAGAATACACGGGGTGTTACAATAATAAAACTTGATTTGATTTTCAAAATAATATAATTGAAAAGTGGTGTTTTGTGAAGTTGACTGTCTCGTATAATTGGATCGCGGATATATAGTAGTTCAATTTATTGAACTATTAGCAAAAGAGGTTGCATACTACCCGTAAAACATTGGTCGTATCCCTTAATATTTATACTATACTTGAACGGCCATAAGACCCTCTTCCCCCTTCTAATTGAGTCAGTTAATTAATAGAGCATAACTCATTCTTTTATACTATTTTGAACTAAGAATAATTTCTATCTTCTGTTGATTGCATTCAAATGTCTGATTCTAAGAGATCCTTGAGAGAATCGTGGGATAATAACCGAAGTAGACGTTCCCTTCAAGAGTATGATTTTGAATTACAACTCATGAAGCATGATTTTCCAAAATTTCGCGAGCCAAATGTCAACAATTTTCAAAATGACCAATATTTTCAAAGTTATGATCAAAATGGCTACTTCAATTCAAATTTCAATAAATTCGATTATGGGCCCCATTCATATCAAAATAGCTTTGAATCCCAATATACTTTTGATCAACATCAATACAGGGTTGGAAACCAATTCGAAAATAATTTTGAATATGAAAATGATTTTCAAATCGAACAAAATTTTGAAAATTACAACCCATATCAACATCTTGAAAATAACCAAAATTTCAATTTTCATCGAATTTCAACAGTTTTGGTTATGACCCTAATTTTCAAAATCAAAATGATTTCCAATATCATTGTCATTTTTCTGAAGATTCAAACAACCACCACATTGGGAATGATATTGATCGTGAAATTGATGTGGACTATAATTTTGAGAATCAAGAAATCAAAAACGAGAGCTTTCAAATCAATAATTCTGAAGAATATCATCTTAACATTCTTAGAGAGAGGGTAGAAAACCAAGATAGACGGCTTGATGAAAAAGATAGAAAGCTTGATGAACTTCTTTGCTTAATGAAATCTTTTAAAGAACAACACGAGCAACAAAATCAAATGAGCATTGAATCAGAAAATAATCCAATTTCTACTGACATTGAAAATTTTCAAATAACGACTTTGGAAATTGAGAATAATCATCTTGATGAAGATTTTCAAAATTCAACAAATGATTTGGACTTCAACTCTTTTCAGAAAAAAGATTTAAGCTTAGATTTTGACCTTCCTCTTTTAGGCTGTGAAAAACTTGAAATTCTAGAAGTTGAACAAAATGAAAATGTTGAATTTTTCAAAAATTCAGAGTTGGAGAAGAATTTCAATGAACATGAATTTTTTGGATTGAATGAAGAGGAGTTGCCGAATGAGGATGAAACAGAATTAGGCCACGAATCCAAGTTTGAAAATTTTGAGATTTCAAATGAACTTGAAATTGTTAGTGTTGAAAATACATTGTCAGTTAATGATGAGAAATGTGATCACATAGTCTTGAACAACACTCAGATTTCAAATTTCACTGAATTTATATACGATCACAATTTTTTGAAAAATTACATTGATAAATTTGTTGAACACATGAACTATTTTTGGAATGTTAGCTTTGTTGAAAAACTTCATGTTAGGACGACCCGGGACATTCATTCACTGAACTACAAATCGAGGTATAAAGATGAGATGGTTTTCAAAAACTCTTGCTTGTTAGCAAACATGTCTAGACACAGTGGGAATGGGACTCATAGGGCAAGAACCAAGTGTGGGGGAAAAAGTTGGTGGAATTCTTTGCATCGCGTTCACCGCAAACACATATATCATTGTACATATGATCCACTCGTACATATAGTTAGATTGCATTTCATTCTACAAATAATTTTGCATCTCATTCACCTTTGGGTGCGATCTTTCAAATTTAGGAAACATTCACAGTGTGGACACTGTTTAGTTCTAATGTGGGGGGAGTCTGCATTTCATTCAATTTCGTTTTTTCTTTATTTTTCTTTCTTTTTCAATTTCAGCCATTTAAATAGGACCATCATGCATTTTAGACTGTACTAACATGCCATTTTTTTTTCAAACATGACTAATTTTAGATTGATACAACAAAATAAGTTAAGAATTTTTAATCAGTTGATAGTATTTTTTTTCTCTCAGCTTAGATCGAATAAGAAATATAATGAAAAGTTTAATTTTGACGGATAATAGTGTAACCGGTACATACGGAGATTCTTAGGTGATGGCCATGAAATCTATTCTATATTGTAGACTTTGTTTAAATAAGTGGAGGACTTAAAAGACTTATATTGGCCTGTCAAATCTTTAAAACTAAGTTGTGTTAAGTTGAATTCGCGTAACTCTCTTTCGTGCTTATAATTTCAATAATAATAATAGTAATCCAAGGGTATCCAACATTGCTTGTATATCAAGCGTTGGTGTGCAAACCTGCCAAGCTCTATCCGACATGTTGTTGACAAAGTCAGCGTTGGAATATCTTGGTCTCATTCTATGAGATTGGACACCTAAGGATTACCGACACGTTGTTGACAAAGTCAAAGTCGGCCTGCACAATCCGCCAAGCTCTTTACCCACTCTCCGTTAGTCCGTGAGGCAGTGCATGGGTGGTAAACCTTGGTCTTCTAAGTTAGGTGTATGTACTTGAACATAAATTTTTAAATTTTATAGAATAAAGAATAAGTGATGATGCCCAAACACTTCTTGACCTTATTGATTTGACTAGCCATACATGAGAAAATAATAATACCACTTTGCAAACTGTGCCAAGCAAACTAAGAATTTATTTCATGGCTGCACTATGTTATCGACCGAACTAACTGGCCAAACTGGAATTTAACATTTGAAAACTTGATTTATATTGAAAATTTGTGACAAGTCGAGGTATCTAAAATAAAATCAACTGATTAGAAATTATTAATTTAATTTGTTGTACCACTTTCCCGAAATAAGTCGTGTTTTCATTTTTCGTTTTTATTTTGCATATGTCCATTGCATTCGTGTAGTTTCATTCGAATCATAGCATACTGCATTTGGATTTTGTGGGTAGTATCCGCTGAAAACCCTCACGAGACACCACTCGTCCTACTAGGGACACCTAGAGGTTTAACGGCTTGTTGCATACGCTCAATGCAATCGTGTTTCCTACGAAAGTGCGACCTATCTAGTTAGTTTTTCATTTTCTTTTTTTACTCAAGGACGAGTAAAAGATAAGTGTGGGGGTATTTGATTAGCATAGAAATATGTTATTTTATGGACCTATATTTTATCTTTTTGTATATAAATAAATATTACGTTGGGTATTTTCTTGTTGTTTTTACAGATGAGTTGTTCAAG
>JASFAX010004627.1:0-38848 GCA_030737875.1 Allium sativum | reverse complement strand
AGCTAGGATAACCATATACCACATCTTATTTTATATGGGTTATCTATCTTACGAAACTTTGCTTATCATTCCTTTCAGCTTTTTGTATAACATCAATCCAGACTTATGTGTTGAATTAAGGTTATAGAAGTAGAGTAACTAGGGCACAAAACTTTCCTTTCATGAAGTGTTGGTTTAGTAGAAGAGGAATCAAATGAAATCATGTACGTCATCACATTCCATCTCCATTCATCATTCATCATGCAAAAGGAAAAGAAAAAGAAAAAAAAAAGAAAAAAAAAGAATAGAAAAAAAATGAAATAAAGAGAGAGTCTCTCTGAATAAAATAGTCTTCATCATTCTTGACTATAAAGCATCCATTTCCATTCCATCCACATCCATTCTACTATACTTGGAAGTGAGGATTGTAGTAGACGAGATGAAAGGAAATAAAAATGTTCATATGTGCCTTAGTATTACTTTATCTTTTGTAGCTTGAAATTCAACTAATACACTTGCCCTCTTATCTAGAATATTTTTAGAACTTACAAAAATTTTCCTTCATCTATGCATAACTCATATCCAATACATTACTGTTACATTGGTGCAAAATTATTCAAAAAAAAAAAAGAATAATGAAATGATTGGGTGCACATTGTCGATGTGTAGAACTTTGGTTGATACCACGCTCTTAACCTTCAAGACAATTACAGTGTTATCAAGCAATTACGATTCAGCTTGAAAATTTTTGTTCATTTTTGCACTAATTATGGGATGGACAATTTGGGGCTAAACCGTTACTATTGAAGTTAGGTGAAATCCTTGGAATGTGAAAGACCTTAAAAATATCATTTGATTAATTCGCGTACTTAAGACGCTCTGGATTTTGTGGGTAGTATCCGCTGAAAACCCTCACGAGACAATACTCGTCCTACTGGGGACACCCAGAGGTTTAACGGCTTGTTGCATATGCTCAATGCAATCGTGTTTCCTACGAAAGTGTGACATATCTTAGTTTAGTTTATTCGAGGACGAATAAAAAGATAAGTGTGGGGGTATTTGATATACACGTAAATGTGTATATTTTATCCGCATATTTATCTTATTTTATCTTTTAAATAATTGATATTGTGTATTTATAGCTGTGTTTTCAGATTGTTGACAAGAATCATGGTTTAGAGCATTTGATGAATAAAGCATGAAGAATTTGCTGAAAAAGAGTGAAGTTAAAATTACTAAAGCTTGAAGAGTTTAAAGCTTGAAGAACGGTTGCAAATAGAGTTCAGTTGGATAGATTTGGCTCACTAAAGACTCATATTGTGTTCACATTGGCTCAATTGCAGACCATTTCACTCATGTAGCGTTCACATTAGCTCCTTTGCAAGGCTTCTCATTCATGCACTGCACGCGTTCACACTGGCTCACTTACAAGGCCTCTTACTCTAGAACCCCTTTCACACTAGCTTATGTGTTATTTGGGCTAATTATTTAGTCTCACATTGTGGAATTTGCCAAGTAGTCTTTGTCATATCAGCTATAAATACCTTGTATCTCATTCATTGTAAAACACTCTCAATTTTATTATGTAATCCTTTTCTTGGAATAAAACTCTTCTTTCTCTCTTCTATTTAGTTTTTATTGCATTTTATTTATGTCGTTTATTTTCTTTTAGCTATGTCTAGCTAATCCTCTTTAATTAGGGGGTGATGACGCTAATAGATATGATTCAATATGAATCACATAGCCAAAAGATTAGAACTTCATGTATGTAGATCTAGATTTGAATTAAGGGTTAGATCTAAACCTTCATATTCTGTGTCGTTTAAGAGCTATGCTCCTTCATTGGGTATATTCATGTTCGATCTAACAATTATCAGATTTAGATCTAATTTTAGGTTTTTAGAAATTAATTTGTGAATCTGTCCTGATAGTCTATGGTTGTTTAAGAGCTCAGCTCCTGCATAGGCTATGCTTGTTGTTATTTACTTATTTGTTTCTAAGAATCTATTTATCGTTGATTCGTGTTTGTGACAGAAACATGAATTATGTTGGCTATTGATGAGTGTGAATCTAATCTATGTCATTATCCCCCTAATTGCTTTCTCTTATTAGATAAATCTTTTTTCTATTTAATTGCTGTTATTTTCTGTGTTTTCAATCAATCCAAATTCTGGAATAACTTGATTGGATTTATTAATTAAAATATTTTTGGTCCCAGAGTTCGACACCCTCTCAACAATCCTTGTTGTTTAGGAAAACCGAACGGATTTTACAGTTGTTTAGAATTGTATAATTTGTTCGCAAATATGTCTAGATACAGAGATTCTACTAACGAAGATGAAATAAAAGAGTGTGATGCGCCAGAGTCAAAAAGTGTGCGAACTGGATGATCATAAAGATAAACTACACTTTCTACAGAAATATTACTACCTCGTTCCATCCGAGGTGCCACTAGCGCATGAACTTGACCCCCTGAAGTGGATCTGGCTTTCGGTCCCTGCCCTTTCTTCTTTGGGCGGTCCTTAGCCATGTGTCCAGCCTCACCGCAATGGAAGCAAGTAGCACTCATCTTCCTCTTCTTCTTTCTGCGGTCGTTCATCACATGTCCAACAATGCCACAGAAATAACATTTCCTTTTCTCATGTGTCTTGTTATTATTGTTGTGGTCCTTTCCTCCTTGACTATTATCCATCTTCTTGTTCGACGATTCTTCCGGTTGTTGGTTCACGTAGAGGAGGAGGAGGAGGAGTAAAAGCATATGTAGATGGGAAGTAAGGTCCCCAAGCATGCTGAAACAGAAAGGAAAGATTCAAAACGAAGGATAGAGAGAGATAGTGCATATGGCTTTGGGGGATTTTGTCTTTTTATAAATATAACACTTCTTCTTGAAAAATGCTTCTTTAAACTTTATTTCGAAAACAATTTCAATTTTTTTTATCTTATCTGGTAAACCTATGCTCTGATACCAAGTGAAACACCCCACCTCCGTTAAGGTCACTCACAAAGGGAGTGCCTTAACTTTGGAGGAGGTTTATAAGCAAAAGCCACAGATAAACTCAAGACATATATAAATACACATATTTTAATCAGCGGAAACCAAACAGACTTTTATTTCATCAATACGTGTTCAAACAAAACATTCCATAATTGTCTCAAAATACTTCCAACATTACAATCTCATTACCGTCTTGAGTATTAAAGAAGCATAAAACATAAATAAAGTAACAAAAATCCCCATAGTGATATCCAAAGCCATAATCCGAGCAAAAGAGATCCAAATCATACATCTACGTTCTTGGAGCTTGTAAAGAGTCTGACTGAGCTGAGTTGTTTCCTCCCTGTGGACCTGGGGGAGGGGGGAAACGAAAGAAAAGAAGGCGAAAAGAAAATAGAGTTAGACATAAAGCCTGAGTAAATCTAGTAACTCTTCAGTATGTGAATAAGAAAAGGGCATGATAGATATAACTGAAAACAGGAAAGTGTCACCAGCTAAGGAAGTGTCGCTTAGAACCGAATATACTATCGCACCCACACTATATCTCTGCACCTACTTGAGCTTATTCTAACTGGCACCCCATGGTGAGGGTGAAGTGATCCCCATTTTCTAAAGATCGGCTCCTACTCGCGTAAACATGTGTCATACGGCCCCCAACAATTGTAGATACCTATGCTGGTCCCACCATGGGGTGTATCAAGACCTATGGTGGCGGCCCCGACACAATTTCTAGAAGGCATAGGTTATACTACTGGTGCCCCCAGTGCCCTGTTTGTCTGCTCTGGAGTGTGTGCACGCCCGCACCCCGTTAGAACCTACACTGTTGCACTCACCGCCATCGCTTTGACCGCTTACAATCAGCCCAGTAATCGTGCCCCACCCTGCCTAGTTTCATGGTACCATGATACCTAATTTGGGTTACTGCTGAAACGGGTCCCTCGTTACTAGGGTTTTCTAGTCAAACATGTTAAGTGGTTAAGTGTCTGTATTTACCTAACCTTACCCATCAATTCTTGTTAACATGTTGAATTTGGTTAAGTGTTTATAGTTGACTTAACCCTACCATTTGTCCTTAGCCTCTTAGAGCACCAGACCACTCACATTAGACAGGTATTGCTATGGTTACTGGATGTGCCGTCGGTTCCGGGCAAGTTTACAATGTATCTTAGTCTAACCTCGGGTCATTATTGGGCTCAATGATTAACCACCCACATTGGATAGGTATTGTTGTGACTACTGGACAGCCGGGCGGGTCCGGGCAGGTTTACGTCGCAACTCAATCCAACCTCGGGTTAAGTATACCGTGTTTTCTAAATTTACATATTTTATCACTTCTCAATTATATATGTAAATTTCATGTCTTTTATTCTTGGGTATAACAATTCATACCGCTTAAATGTCATTGTCGTTGGCATGTGCCAACCATGCCAACTTATATTTTTAATGTTTTACACCCAACGTTATTACCTCCGTTTGTATGCTCGCAACATTATAACAAATGTTGGGCTCGACACAATTCAGCCCAATTTTTAAACGTGAGAAAAAGGGGAAATCAAGAACATGTAGTACATAAAGGTGTGTGGCGCATGAACTTGCAATTTAGCGATTCAACTAACATAAATTATGGGTCATGTGAACTTGCATTCAAATCAAAGTATAACTAAGTAGGTGACATATGAAATGGCATAGTTTAGGCTTATACAAACTTGGGTTTAAACATGTTTAACTTGGCATAATGTCAATCACAAAACTAGCATGTTGTATATTCACCAAAATGTCCAATTTTAACATTTAATCATATAGCCTATTTCAACATGAACTTGCATAGTTTATGTAACCCAAACGATACTTAACATAGATCCAATTATACTTGCAAATAAACATAAGAATGATATCATAGGTTTTGGGTCATGTATGCATAAAAGGTCTCAAATCTAAAACATGTTTACATAAGCCTTAATTTAGATTTAGTGAATGTATATAGTCCATGCCATAGTCATTAACATAAAGGGATCAAATTCTAGTTTTTGCCACAAACTTGCAAGTGCCATTGTTTTCATATACAATTGTTCAATAGGCTTGCATCAATCAATTTAGGCCACAAATATCAATACACAAGTCATGATAGATTCATTACAATACACAGAATTTATACAATAACACAATTCTATTTTCATTTACATCGAATCACATCACATTTTTTATTCATATTCTGAAAGGTCACTATACTTACAACGAATGCAGAATCTTGAATTCTGGATTCTGAATTCTGAAATTGAGATGCGCTCCTTTGGGTAGATTAACGTTGCGTTGATTAATTTGATTAAGCTTTAATCTTCTTCTTAATTTGATTTGTCTCTAAGCTTCTCTCTCTTGACGGCTATGCTCAATTCCTCCCTGGTAGCATGACGACTCCCTCCTTAGTTTTTTGTGTGAATTTTTAGTTGTGACTTAGGGTGTATTTATAGATTTTTAAATTGTTTTGAGCCGTCAGATGAAGACAGAGGGAATCTAGACCATACAAAGTTCAAAGAGCCAATCAAGAGGTGACATGTCAGCCCTAGTGACACACCGAGCCACAGAAATTCGAGCCAGAGCCATACCTAACCAGCCAGGTCGACCAGGTAGGTCGATTGGCAGGTCGACACCATGTCGACACTATGGTCGACCTGGGGTGGCCAGGTCGACACCATGGTCGACCCTATGGTCGACCTGGTCTATGGACGGGAATTTTCCCACCCAGCCCAGTTTGAACCTGTTTTTCGAATTTCTAATTTGAAACTGAGCTGTTTGAATTTAATTTTTATTCTGAAACTTCCGAAGGCCATAACTCCTTCATACGGAGTCCGATTCATGCAAACTCGGACTCTATCTCAAGCAGAATTCCGAGACGAACGCAATGGCGTAACCCATTTACCTTAATTCTTTCATTTAGAATTAATTACACTTTAATTTGTGAAGCTTAACGTTATAGAATTCACGGGGTGTTACACTGCAGCTGCTCTCTCCTCTTTCGATCTAGCACGATAAAAACAGAAACAATCGCATCAAGCAAGGCGACGTTAATTGGCTTGCTCAAATCTCTAAGGCTCTCCGCCATTCTCCCTCTTTTTTAATTAGAACCTTTGCAAAACCCTAATTTCTTCGAAAATTAAATTTCAAATCACTTTTCCTCTACCCTTCTCCCTTTTTTTCTCCTAAATGTAATTAAAGAAATTGTGAAGTGTTCTTCCTACAATGTAGATTCAAACTTACAAAATTCAAATAATCCAGTCACCAAGTCTCAATCGAAGTTGCTTCGTACACCATAATTCATTATAAAATGCATACAAATTGCGAGAAACAAACTCGATACATAATAACGGCAGAACTAACTAAAAAGACGGGTGCAACAATTCATATAATTGGCAGAAATACATGCTTACAACGATAATTAGGAATTATAAACCAGTCTTGCTCCTAACTGTTCTTTATGGGTTCAATCAACCGATCTTTAATTGCAAAGCTAAGACATGAATATCCAATTGAAACAATATCAGCTGCCATCGCATTTTTTTGAATCAAAATGGAGGATATTTTGTTTGATCAAATCAGATGGAGATTTACTTGCAAAGGTGAAGGCTGGTGTAAAGGAAACGACTCCAAATAAAAAGTTACGAGAGGTACGTGCGACTGTTTCATGCTTACCCATAGCAAAATGAGATCCTCCACCAATTTCAACCCCATTTTATTTGCTACGGATTTAAATATAACCATCGCAAATTATAAATATTTGCTACTGTTTTCAAAATAAAACCGTCGCAAATTTGTTTTCTACAATATTTTCCTACTAACCTGCTACGGTTTGTACTTAAAACAGTCGCACATAACCATATGTGCTACTGTTTTTAGCTGAACCGTCGCAAATAAGGCGACACAAATAAGCAGTTTTGTACTAGTGTCAGTTTATGCATCAACCCTTAGATGAACATTTGGAGGCTTTCAAACTTATCTTAAGATATTTAAATGGAACACAAGACAGTGGATTAGCGCTAAAGGCTGGAAGAAACCTACCAATAACAGGTTTTGTTGATGCTGATTGGGGTTCAGACCCAAAAGACAGAATTTCTATTACAGGTTATTGCATATATCTAGGTGAAAACCCAATATCATGGTGTTTTAAGAAATAACCAACAATACCAAGATCCAGTATAGAATCACAATATTGAATTTTAACCAGTATTACTGCAGAAATTATGTGGATTCAATCCTTACTCAGTGAATTACAGATTATAGAGTGTCAAGACCCCACTATCTAGTGCGATAATCTAAGTGTAGCCAATCGAACAACAAGTCCGATCCTACATGCATGAACAAACCACAAGGAACTAGACATGTACTTAGTTCGTGAGCAAGTGAACAAAGAAAATTTTCTAATAAATCATATACCTGCAACGTACCAGAGAGTAGATATACTTACAAAAGCTTTATCAGCCAAAGACTTTTGTAAATTCAGAGAAAGCCTGAAAGTCAAGTCGCTCAAAGATGCAATCTGCAACCTAGCACAGAGATCCGAAGTAGATCAACCAGCTAAACCCATAAGAAAAGTAATCTGCACACAGTGTTGAAACACGATGAAGAGATCCAACATTGCGTCGATACAGGGACAAATCAGACACTTGTTGGAGCAGTCTAGCTCACAAGTATCAAGCAAGTGAATTAATTGAAGAAATTATTGAAGATTTAAGAGGAATCGGTAGAAGAAGACATGAGAGAAGAGAACTCTAGCTCGGTTCAAATGGGTGCAACAAGAGAAATGAATTATTCGCGAACCGGAAACTGTTTTATATTAGGGTTATAGGCTCATTCTTGTCCATTGCAATGTTCAGGGATACATTACAAGCTATAGTGCACTGCTATATATAGATGTACATATCATGTTATTTTATCATCAAGAATACAAGTAATTTACATTCTCTCAAAATATTCTCTCCTATTTTCTGTTTCTTTAACTCTATGCACCCTTTTTATAATATTTGTTTGTTGGCAAAAATTATGTGATATAAGTAAAGACTGAGATTTTTAAGTACATATTTTTCAAACTATTTTTACAAATAATCATTTGATTGTGTATGGGGAGCATCTAATTTAATTAATTTTTTTAGTATTTCCAAAGGGTCTTTATTAGGGGTGGGCATAAACCACACCACACTCCGGAAATCGTCCAGATCGAACCGTAAAAACGGTACGGAAAACAGGACTGAATCCTCTCTATAAAGCAAATACTCCAAACCGAACCGACTAACAACGATACGGTTTGGTTGCGGTTTGAACTATTGACACAACACGGAACTGAGCAAAATACTTGTACTAGTAATCTTATGATAAAAATATAACTAATTCCTATCTAATTTGTTATTTTAACGATGTTTATTCTATATTTTTTTTAAACTGCCTAATGAAAGGCAGTAGGTTACTCGCCTGTCCACCACAGCGGTTCCCCTTTTGATTAGCCCAGCACATTGGCTTTATGTCTCCAACCAGGTTTAAAGGGTTTACGGGAACCCACCTCCGCGCTTTGAGTGGGAGTAGGTCTGTCGGGGTTCGAACCTGCGACCTCGTTAACAAGAAGCGGGTATCTTACCACTGGACTACTACATGTGGACATGTTTATTCTATTTTCAGTGTACGTTGTTATATTAATAACAACCATTATCATAAAGGAAAAATTTATAGTTTTAGTACAATAGTTTCCAAATCATTTTTTTTAGATAATGTTAATTATAATCTTATTTGAATAATCTTACGTAATGTTTATGCATTAATTAACGTTGTTGTTTGGTTAATGCACTAAAACAATTTCATTTTTTATTAAGTGTAAAATTGAAGTATTCATATAGTTAGAAACTAATCTTTCAGTTATGTATAACAGTGTGTGTTTTAATCTTTAAGTGATACAACGTTACACAATCGTAAATTAAATGTTGATAGAAATAATTCTCTAATTTTGTATTTAATACGGGTTCAAACCAGACCGAATTGAACTCAAAACCAGACCGTGTTACAACAATGCCAAACCGAAACCGAACCGTTTGAACGGTTAATATAATAGTTTGTATTTTTAATCATCCGTTTGATGTCGTGCGGAAGCGGTTTAGACTCCAAACCACACCGGACCGAACTGCGTTCACCACTAGTCTCTATGTATCGTATAAAGTGGTTATAATTCAATTTTTTTTTTGAGTTCAGTTCCTAAATAAGCTATACTATTTAGACGTGAAGTTGACTTAATGGGATGCAAGCATATTTCATTTTATGGACCAGTTGCAGCATCCATGAACTGAAATATAATTTACATCTTTCATTGTGACAAACACATAACTTAGCATAGTAATGTAAAGAACATATATGCTTCATGGAGAATAATTTGTTGTACCAGCAAGCATAAAGATTTCTCGAAGTAACATCGATTCAGTTATGGCATACACATACATATATGGTCCACGATAGTTTGGAACATAGGCGAAAGGACAAGGTATAGTGGAAATAATAATAATAACAACAGTGTAATAGTGTAATAGTAACAGTAATAGTAATAGTAATAGATCATCATCATCATATCTAGACTGATAGTGAATTTGTAACCTTCACCACCATCTCCTTCTCAAGTATCCGTAATTGGAATTTTACTAAATTTTCCATCGATGCCACAAGCAAAACTATTTGACATGTGGATGCGTAAATGGATCTGAATAAAAGCTTATTATATGCCACTTTCTGGTCGAGACTTAATGACATATGCAATTTGTAAACGCGCATGTCTTAGCATAACATGCACTATTAGAAAATGGTGGAAATATGTACCTAAGCATTTATACCGATGTTGCGCCAACGACATATTGGCGGCGTTGGCGGGGTGTCAGAAGAGCATTGATAATTTTCTAACTACAGAAATTTACCAACTTTATTTATTCGATATGGGTGTGGTATCGGCAGGGCGTCGCTCCTAACCATATCTCCCCGGTGCTTTCCTCTCCATCTTTATTCACAAATGAAAATAATAAAAACCATACCCCCTCCTTCCCAAACATAGAATTACCTTATCCCCTTTGTTCTAACCACCTCCGCCCCTAGTGTTGAAGCCTCCACCCTCCCCTCTATTGCAAGCACCACGACAGTGAAGGCTCCCCACCTTCGGTGGTATGATTGAATGCTCTTGTACTTTTTTGTTTAATATTATTTTGATATAAATCAATTATTATAATTTCTTAGGGTTGTCTTTAATTAACATAACTACAACATACGTTGAAAATAGAATATATATCGTTAAATTAAAAGTTAAATTTTTTAATTTTTTTTATCACAACATTGTCGGTGTAGCTATGCGGTTCAGTTTGGTTTAATATGGTTTGGTAAAAGTTCAAACCGCAACCAAACCGTATCATTGCGAGTTAGTTCGATTTGGATTGTTTGCTTTAGAGAGAGAATCCGGTGCGGTTTTCCGCACAGTTTTTGCGGTTCAGTCTGGGCGGTTTCCGCATTGCGGTGCGGTTTATGCCCACCCCTACTTAAAGCCTATAAAATAACACATTTGTCAATAGCATTTGAGTTAATCACTATGAACTTCAAGTACAAGCATCCGAAGACTTATAGCACAACTAATAATGACTTGTTCAGTAACTAAACAAACCACAGGGCAACCAAGTGTGGTTTGTTCAGTCACCGGTGCCTAGCTTGGATTGGTTTCATGGCCGATTAAGTGAATATAGACTAGTGGTTATAACGACGAAGTATTTGCCGTTATAAGTTTATAACGGCAAAGTCTTTGCCTTTATAAATTTATAACGGGAAAGACTTTGCCGTTATGAACTTTTAATAATAAACAAACATGCAAAAGTTGTTTGCTGTTGTGAACAGAGAGAATATTGGATGAAAGGGTTGTTTGCTGTTTTATACTATTTGTATTATATAATATTTTTTTAAAGTGATTTGTGGCTGGTTGTGTATTGCTGGATGTTTGGTGGCTTGTTTGGATGAAAGAGGAAAAATAAATATAACGGATTATTGGTCTTAGCAGATTTGATAGTGTTAGCAGAGAGTTGATACTCCCTTAAGAAAGCAATATTTCACAACCTGCATTTTTGACCGTTGTCGCATGAAAAAATCAACACATATCCATGACTTATTCAAGGTTGACAAAGATCTAACAATTTTCAATTAACGCTTTGTTTACAACTGTTTTGTCAGTTACAAAGCATGACAAGGTTACAAACTCATTGCGCAGAGGGAGGGTACAAGGGCAAACTCTCATTCTTTTGTTTTCCATTTATAAGAATAGAAAAGAAAAAGGGTATCAAATAAGGCATTCACTTGACAGTTAAAATTTCCAGCCATTATGTTTAATACAGCTGCATAAGCTTATGGTTGCTAACTCCAGAAATTGAGAATTGCTCAGGCGATGGCCTTTTTTAGATTATCCATCAACCTTGTTGCTACCTTTTGCGAGTTTTTGCAGATTAAAAGAACCTTTAATTAGTGGTCAAATTGATGTACTTTTGCTGTGCAAGTAGTTTATGCTGTGAAGCAATTGAAGGCGCCTTGTTAAGTTTTCGTTTTATGGCATTATTATTTTCATACCATTTAAGCAAATATATGATACTGGTAAAGATACCAAGATAGTGCAGGTGTAGACTTGACACACTTTGATAAATTGCATAATGTATGACGCCCTATTCTTAATTCAGCTAAACTTTAGCAGTTGGAAAGCACTAGTGTGGAAAGATATAAAGATTCTACATACAATCCACACTTTAAGTTGAGCATGATGACATGGATACGCATGGATAATAGCATTGTAGTCCTTTTGCTTGAAAAATATAAAATTTCAGTTTACACTTAAGGAGGATCGCATGGGTGATTATGATTGGTTCCTGAACATAACATGCTTGTACTTCCTTGTCGTATTCCCAAAATGTTGGACTATTGCTTGGTTACTATATTTCTAAATAATATATATTATGGTACTTCTTTTGTTGTTGGCGTCTTTAGGTCAGTATCTTCTTTTTTAGGTAGTCGGTGCAAATGGAGACGCCAGACAGAAAGAAAAAACACATGATGTGGAAGCCTACAAGCGTAACTTTGTAAGTTGAAAATAATAATTAAACCAAACTTCTTTCTTCTTCTTTGTAGCACTGCCAAATAATACCCAAAAAATCCAAAATTCATCTGCATTCGCATCCGAAATGCCGAGAATTATCCAATATCCAAAAAAACAAATATGAATACAGATACAACAGCATTTGAAAATTATACATCTGTTTTTTTTTATGATTATAGTTTAAATTATGTATATTTTAACATAATAAAATATGTTGATTTACTAATATATTAAGTTGGAAGTTTTTTATTAGACACGGTAAACACTATTCATCGCTCAGGGTTAATCAAAATCATAATATTTATTTATTTTTAGCTCAATTTGATTGAATAAAAATTATGTTAAACTAGATTTTTCTATTTATATTTCTTGATTTTTCAATCGTTGACGGATCAGGTAATTATCCGATATCCACCTACATCCGTTGATGCGGATATCCAATATCTGAAAACAATTTTGGATGCAGATGGCACTATCCATATCCAAAAATATCCATTGATGGCTCTACTTAAGTATAGATTAATGCTAAACTTCCTAATATAGCTAAACATCATGGACTAGCTAGGACTGAGACCTTAGCTGAAAATTTTCAACCATGGCACAAAAGATTATAAATTTTGATATTGTATATAAAATATAAAAAACGAAAAGACAAAACAACTGCTCTACGTTCTCTCTTCCATATGCTTCATCTTGATCTTCTTTGTCTAAACGAAAAGACTAAACACCTTCGCCGAGCTCGTCTCGCCCACATCAGCGCCATGTAGCCCCGGTGAGAACCCCTACTCCCATTGCAACAGACCTACTCCGCACTCCAGCCTCTCCCCGACCAACCCAATACCTTCGCCTGCCTACCTGAGAAAACTAGCACCAGATCTGAAGTACCGTAACCCGACCACCCGACCGGCGACCCCTCCTCAGATCTCGCCCAACCTCCACCCTCTCGCTAACCGCCGCTAATCCCATCTCCCTTTGGCCTGCTAGCACGCCAACCGTTCCAGCCTTGACCTAACGTTTTCAGACTCACCAACCCGACCATCTCGCCTGCTTCAGCACCTCCTCACCGTACAACATCCAACCACCATGGTACAACAAGCCACTGCCCGTCATTCCCTCCATGTACGTGCACGTTCGTTGCCATGCTCGCATGTGCTGTTTGACGTTTGCTTTACATGACACGAACTTCCATTCGCATGAAATTACTTCGGCTATGTACATGCATCAGTGGTGTTAGTGGGTGACCCTGTCCGTGTTGTGCTCGAGACCGTGCACTTTTCCGTGTCATCGCATCGAGTTAGCGTCACCATCTATAACCATGCAAGGGGAGAATCACCCTCACGATTAGTATTTATATGCTAGAAAATTTATATCATATGAAATGGTAATGATATTAGATTTATTTTGTGCTTGATTGGTTGATAACCGTTTGAATGTTTAGTTTAAAATTGTTTGATTAGTTAACTGGTAATTTCATGAATCTTAATAGTTAAGATACTAGTCATAATTTAATGAATTATTAGTTAAAAACAACTTGAATTATTGATTGATAATTTGGCTCATATGAAATGATAGTCGAAACTTACATGAAATAGTTGTTGATAATTTAGCTGAAATAACTGTTGATTATTAGATATAATAGTGATGCTTGATTATGCATTGTATTTATGGTGATTGTTGTATGTTTGTTACTTTGATCATCTTTCACCCGTGGTATCATATTTGCAAGTTCCCGAAATTGTATGAAATTTCATGGAAATTGAGATATAGATTAATTGTGACATAATTATATTTTCGATTAATTGAATCGATTAAGAAATTTAATTGAAACATTTAAATTTAAATTTGAGTTTGAACTTCGATATTAAGCTTGGCTTTTATGTTTTAATAAGAGAAATGATTTAGCGAAAAGACTGAATTTAGTTTTAGATATCGTGATCCAATTTGATATTTAATTTAAAACTAAATTCGTTAATTTAAAGGTTAAATTCAATCTTAAAAGATCTGAATTGATTGGATTATTTGGATTCAATAAAATGGGAAGATTTAAATTTAAGAGTTGAAGTCGTTAATTTTGTATTTGTTTAAATGAAAATATTTAGATTTTAAATCTAATTTTATTTAACTTATTTAATAAGACGATATATATAGCCTCGAAATAAATATGTTTTGATTTAATTGATGTACTTTTGTTGTGCAAGTGAAGCAATTGGAGACACCTTGTTAGTTTTTCACTTTATTGCATTATTATAATTTTCATATCATTTAACGCAAATACATGATCCTGGTAAAGATAGTGCAGGTGTAGACTTGACACACTTAGATAAATTGCGTAATGTATAACGCCCTATTCTTAATTCGGCTAAGCTTTAGCAGTTGGAAAGCACTAATGTGGAAAGATATAAAGATTCTACATATAATCCAGTTAGCACACTTTAAGTTGAGCGTGATGACATAGATACACATGTAATCCTTTTGCATGAAAAATATAAAATTTCAGTTTACAGTTAAGGATTGGATCGTGTGGGTGATCGACTGAGTGTGATTGGTTCGTCTTTATGTCAGCATCTTCTTTTTTAGGTAGTCGGTGCAAATGGACACACCAGATACAAAGAAAAGAAGCACATGGCGTGGAAGACTACAAGTGTAACTTTGTAAGTTGAAAATAATTAAACTAGCCTTCTTTCTTCTTCTATGTAGGCACTATCAAAGAATACCCAAAAAATCCAAAATCCATCTGCATTCGTATCAGAAATGCAGATAAATCCAATATAAAAAAAAAAAACAGATGCGAATATAGGTACAAATGCATTCGAAAATTATCCATCCGTTTTTTTTATGATTACAGTTTAAATTATGTACATTTTAACATAATGAAATATATTGATTTACTAATTTATTAACTTGGAAGTTTTTATTATACACGGTAAACACTATTGATCGCTCAAGGTTAATTAAAATTATCATATTTATTTATTTTTAGCTGAATTTGATTGAATAAAAATTATGTTAAACTAAAATTTTCTATTTATATTTCTTGACTATTCGATCATTGACGGATCAGATAATTATTTGATATCCACCCACATCCGCTGATGCAGATATACAATATCTGGAAATGATTTCAAATGCTGATGCAGATGCGTAAATAGCACTGTCCATATCCAAAAACATTCACTGATAGCTCTACTTAAATATAGACTAATGCTAAACTTCCCGGTATAGCTAAACATCATGGACTAGCCAGGACTGAGGCCTTAGCTGAAAATTTTAAACCATGGCACAAAAAATTATAAATTTTGATATCGTTCCTATTTGAAATATCATTAAAGTCTCATTGAAGAGTAATACAACAATATGGAAGTCCATTTTCATATATTCATGGATGGTTATTAAACTTTCAACCACAAAATGATGTAAGTTCAAAGAATACTAGAATTTGGCTCTTCTAATGATGAAATATGATTTATGTGTAGAATTTGGCTCTTTTAATAGTAAAAGGGGCATATTTATTTAAACTCAAGAAAAAATAAATCTTATTTTTCAAAACTATTACAAAAATATGTTTTATTTTCTGCAGTCCATATTTGTGCAAGTGTATTTCATTTCTATAATAAAAAACGGTGTTGGCATAAATATGGATTGTGCAAGTAAACTAAATTACTGCTTGAACATTCCATATTTACGCAATATAATTTAAGAAAATAATTGTGCTTTCACAAATTTCGACTGCGCAAGTACAACATGTTGTTATAGATAAAAAACGTATTTATGTAATAAGTTCTGATCGAACTTAAAGTTGAAATATCATGGGTCTAAATTGGAATTTTGTTCTAACAGAAGTCGATAAGCATGTCCCGATCATGATTTATCATTTTCTTAAACTTTTTTACGTTAGGTCAAATTATGTTGAGACAAGTCCCCACACTAGGAAATAAAAAAAAATCGTGTGCACAAGCCACACTTGCCCACGTCACTCTTAAGATCCACGTGTAATTTTGCCACACGTGCGGGGGTGTGTTGAAACAAGTCACACACCGGGGTATTTATAAAATAAATCCAGTAAAAACATTAAGAGTTCACTCTTCAGATTGTCAATTGGTTTTCTGATACCAAGATAGAGAACCCCAAGTTATCACAAAACCAATTGGCAATGTGAAGGGTAGACTCTAAATGTTGGATTTATTTTATAAATTCTCCGGTGTGAGACTTGTCTCAACAAATTTGAATTGTTAGGAATGTAAATATAAAACAATTTAATGATGATAAGCTTCATGTATATTCAAACAAATTTAGTTTGCAACATTAAATAAATGTAAAACGATGATAAAGTCCGTAAAATTGATTTATGCGCTCCTATATTATATTTGTTTGTTAGCAAATATTATGTGATGTTAGGAAATATTGAGATCTGTAATTATATATATTTCATATTATTTTTACAAATAATCATTTGACATGTAAATTAATTTTAGTTTTTTAACATGTCTCAAAAGGTCCATATGCATCACACACAAAATGGTTATAATTAAATATTTATTGAGCTCCATCCTTAAATAAATTATGTGAAATGATATTTAGAAGTAAGCACCACAAGACACAATGCCTTTAGTGACGGCTATAAGTTGTAGGTATTTGATTGCGGTCGTCTCTAGTTGTCATCATCTTTCGTCTCTTATTAAAGCGTGAACCAAGTGCAAAGCAACGGTTCATCATTGGTTTATCGACGGCTGTCGATGGTTAAGCTGCACTTGTGTTTGTTTCTTATGGAATCACACTTGTGCAATTAGCTTGGAACATCAAGATGATGCTAGTTGTCGCAAAATTGTAACATATATTTTATATTTAGCTGCTTTTCGACTATCCAACCACAGATACCCGTTCGTATCTCTATCTACGTCGTATACAACACGTTCAAATCCACTTCCAAGCAACATAATATCATATATATATATATCACATAATATACATACATACATACATACATACATACATATATATATATATATATATATATATATATATATATATGTGTGTGTGTGTGTGTGTGTGTGTGTGTGTGTGTGTATATATATATATATATATATATATATATATATATATATATATATATGAGCGTTCAACAACACCCAAAAATGGAGCATTCCTTTTCAGCCTCCCATTTTCACCATCCGTTTATATTAAATTAACTTAGTAAGAGGAGAGATGGTTAGTGGAAGGAGTGAGAGTGGGGAAAATGAGTGGTGGAAATAAAAGGGTGGGGGAGCGGAGGGGAGAGGGAGGGGGGAAGGGAGGAGCTAAAGGGGTGCTACGTTTTTGGGGTGCTGTTGAACGCTCATATTTGTATATATATATATATATATATATGTGTGTGTGTGTGTGTGTGTGTGTGTGTGTGTGTGTGTGTGAAAATTGGTATGTTTTTTTAACAATCAGAAAAGTCCAGGACAAGGTTATCATTCTAACCCGAGTTCAAATTACACAAACAAACATGCATAAATAAAATAAGTACATAAACCTCAAAAACTGAAAGATAAAAGAGAGTTGGATCTATGATGAGGTCGTAGACTCCCAAGCCAATAAGTGCCGCTCCTCTTTGCACTTCAACTCTCCCGTGCTTCATGGTTTACCCAAAGTGAAAACCACATTCTCAAAATAGAAGCCATTAACATTATCTGCACATTATATTTCTCTTACATAACCCGTCTCCTCTGCTTGAACTGCTTCATACATGATTCAAAACTACTATAGCTTCTATAGCCAAGGAGCATACCAACAAATCATCTAAAATGATTTCACAATCTTCAAGTAGACTATCCCTGTTGTTGAACGATAACTCAGTTTTCTCAGTTAAACACAGGGAATCGACCCATTCTTCTCATTACCATAAAATACAGTTAAGTACTTACTCATCATCCACTCAATCATCATCATGATTCTCACCATCATTGTAACAACCCGTATTTTTATAACATGTTAAAACAAGAAATCAAGGCAGAATTAAATTTTAAAACAAGAATCAAGGGAAACGGGTTGCACCATTGCATTCATCTCGAAATTCTGCTTGGAAACGAGTCCGAGTTTGCGAGAATCGGAGTCCGTATGAGGGAGATATGACCCTCCGAAGTTTCAGGAATTTTCAGAATAAAAAACAGCCCGAAATTCAAATTCGAAATTCGAATTCAAACCCCAGAACAGGTTGGGCGGGAAAATTCCCGCCCAGGGACCAGGTCGACCTGGGGGTCGACCATAGTGTCGACCTCCCAGGGACCAGGTCGACCATACTGTCGACCTGGGGGTCGACCTGTCTCCCGAGCCCACTTCCTGAACCTGATGCATTCTGATGTATTTGACCTCGTTTTCTGACCAGATTCGTCTGCCTAACCCTATATAAACAGCACCCTAGCCTCATTCTCTCTACACCATTTCATTCTGTCCTTATGCTACCTCTGTGAAAATCAAAATGATAATATTAAAATTAAAAGAGACTACTTCTTCTTCGTCAAGACAACATCTAGGAATTACAAACTGGGGGTTTCCAACTAGAACAAGACTAAACGAATGAGAGATTCAACAACTGCAACAGCCGTTTCTAGAATCAAATCTCTGCACTCTAATTCTCGATCCACGCTCTATAAGTTCTAGTTACTTTGAGATTGAAACTTGTTAAATTTGATATGGACATGGAATAAAATGAAATTGGACCTAAGTTTGATTATCTATTTGGATATGTTCTTGTCTCCTCTTAAATCTATCATTTTGGGTTATTTCTTATCGACCGAATCATGCCCATTCATGTTGTTGGACCTAGTTTATTATTCAAACGCTAGATTGTAACATAAATTCTTGGATCTTGACTTGTGGGAATATTTCTATTTGGGGCCTATTCATGTTGTAAATCAAATTCTTTCATGTCTATAAACCTTAATATGCCTATGAGACTGTGGACATAAGGTTTTGCCTATGCCTATGACTATGATGATGAACATAAGACTATGCTTATGCCTATGACGAAGAACATAAGACTATGCCTATGACTGTGAACATAAGACTATGCCCATACCTATGACTGTGAACGTAAGACTGTTGCCTATGACTATGACAAGGACAATTGTGGCTAATCACCTATGACTCTTGACTATGAGAATTATTACCTATGATTTTGAACATAAGGCCATTATCTATGACCATGACTTTGAAACTATTACTGTTGATTGCCTATGACTATTGCCTAGAACTATTGTGATTAATTGCTTAGGGATTTTTACCTATGATCATGACTATGACCATTGGGGTTAATTACCTGGGACTATTATAGTTGATTGAAACCCATGTTGTATATCGAATTTGCAGTTTGTTGGGTCTCATACCGAGGGTGTGACTTGCTTAGTTTATTCGCTATTATGTACACTGAAACCATTGGATCCATTACCCTTGTATTTGGCTTGCTTTCGCATGCCTATTCTTTTATGTCAGCATTTACCATGACTGTCGCCTTATCTTGCTAGATTCAGAATCCTTTATGCCAGTGATGTTGTAGCCAATTATCTCAAGTTATGTTATGCTAGTCTTGTAACCCCTTTTATCACTTTATGCTCGTCCCTTTTTCCTATCATAGTTTTGATGTTATTCCCTTTATCCTGAGGTTTGGATTTATTTGTAGTATGGATCGATTCATGTTTACGTGCGATGGGAATATGATTTGGGTAGAATAGGCAAAACATGAATTGGTTATGAACATGAATTATGAACCTGATAAAAGGCAAAACTTGAAACATGAACGCTGTTATAACTTGAACCTGGATATGGACACGAACTTGACATTGACTTGACATGAAACTTGCCTTGAAAACTTGACACGAACTTGGCATGAAACTTGCCTTGAAAACTTGACACGAACTTGACATGAAACTTGAACATGATCATGACACTTAGAATAAACATGAAAATGGCCAACTCGAGGTTGGGTTGAGTTTGCAGTGTAAATCTGCCCGGAACCGCCCGGTAAATCCAGTTACTGCAAACAATAGGATCCAATGTGGCTAGTTGGTCATATCGCGCTTGAAACCCGAGGTCAGACTGAGTTGTGGTGTAAATTTGTCCGGAACCGCCCGGCATATCCAGTGACCACAACAACAGGTCTGATGTGAGAGGTTGGGGTGAATTAATGAATTAATGCCACATGATAGGGTTAAGTCATGAACCGCTTGAATATACTTAACCAATTTGACACGATGATTTGATAGGGTTAAGTCATGAACCGCTTGAATATACTTAACCAAGTTGACACGATGATTTGATAGGGTTAAGTCATGAACCGATTGAATATACTTAACCAACTTGACAGATGATTCGTAGGGCTAAGTCATGAACTTGAACGACAACACTTAGCCAATTTGACATGACATGTAGGCGGGTTAAGTCACGAACTTGAATGACAACACTTAACCAACTTGACATGCTAGACTGATGGGGTTAAGTCTTGAATTTAAATGACAACACTTAACCTATTGGACGGAAACCCTAGTTGTGCGGTCCTTTTCAGCAGTAACCCACTAGATGTATCACGGTACCCTGGAATTAGGCAGGGTGGGGCCTGATTACTGGGTTGATTGTAAGCGACCAGAACGACGGCTGAGTTGGTGCGCCATTGTAGGTTCAGGCAGACTATGGTCGTGCACGTAGTACGGAGTTGAAAAAGCATGCATTGGGCACCAGTAGGTTTACACTGTGCGTGCTTGATTCGTGTCGGTGGTTGGCACCCTAGGGCTTGATACACCCTATGGTGGACCTAGCACAGGTAACTACATTTCGTGATTGGGCCGTATGACACAGACACATGAACGAGCTAGGACTTGTAGGGAGCCGATCGATTAATAGATCGTTACGTGGAATTCGTTAGGTAGCATAATCCCTAGTGGTCCTAGGTGGCATAAACCCTAATCGAACCTAGAAAACGTTCAATAGGTAGCATAATCCCTAGTGGTCCTAGGTGGCATAAATCCTAGTTGAACACGCGATAGTTCATGATAAGGAAACCTAGCCAGAACAAGGGTGGTAGTCCAAATGATTTCAAGAATGGTGGCACTACGTTAAAGTAGTATAGAAATACGTGATGAAACCCGTACGATATACGGCAAGGGACTGTACATATACATGGAAAGGATGATACGGATTGGGGTACTAGTACAGTTGGTGCAGAGAATGTTAAACATGCGATGTTATACGTAGCTTATCTTGTTACCGTAGTTTATCTTGTTACCTTAGTTTTTCTTGTGACCTTAGTTTATCTTGTTACCATAGTTTATCTTGTTACCTTAGTTTTTCTTGTGACCTTAGTTTATCTTGTTACCGTAGTTTATCTTGTTATCTTAGTTTAACTTGCCTATCTTGTCATCATCCTTATGTTTGCTTTCAGTTTATACATGTCATGTTACTTTTACTTGTTTCTATGCTGAAAGTCACTAGGACTTACCAGTCTGTATGACTGACCCGTTTTGTTTCGCCTCTTTTTCTTCCGTTTACCCCCCACCCCCCAGGTTCTCAGGGAGGAAGCACTACTACTTAGTTTGAACTTCTTTCTGCTTCAAGATCATCGTATATGGCTTGGACCTTTCTTGGCTATGGCTGCTTTATTGTTTTACATGGGGAATGATTTATGACTATGGTTTTATGCTTCTTTACTATTGCAAGACATATTTCTATGTAATGGATTTAATGGCATTTTGATGTAAAAGGCTTTAGACCTTTCTAGATTTTAAAGAAATAAAATTTGGTTTTTTTCCGCTGTTTTATATATGTTCTGTCTTGTAATATTTCTGTGTATGTTTACCTAGATAATGCTCCACCAAAACTAGTGCATTCCCTTTGTGAGTAACCCTAGCGGAGGTGGGGTGTTACAATCATCTATAGAATCAGGAAAAGGCCATGTTAGCCATGAATGCTATGATTTGGTAATCTAACGTAGTTGTAAGTCTATTGCCCGAACGACCTTAAAGCTCAAGCTGAGCCGTCAGTTGCGTAATCTTCTCACACTCTTATGATCTGGTATACCTAACTTGGGTGCTCATAATCATTTGTAAATTAGTAAATAGCTAACTATAAATAATTTGTCAATAATATTAAATAAAATTTATAATTTAGTTGCAGCCTGTACTCTTTTAGACCTTAATTTCGATAAATAATGAAACCCATTTCCTTTGGAACATGAAACGTTTTGTTTGGTACCTGCAAAAATGAGCATAAAGCAATATTAAAGTCATATAAATTTAATCTCACAGCGAAAACTACGATATTAAAAGCACATACTACCTTGGAACCAATAGAATTCATTGGAAGCAAAAGGTCACATCAATAATGAGCATAAGGGAATTAAGATTTCAACAATATCCAATCGCCTGCAAATCCAAAGACTTGTCCACTTATGTATATCCTATGGAGTATAATGAAAGAAGAAGAAGGGGTGGAGCAGGGGAGGGGGTCAAAGTAGAAGTCCTATTGAATGGGACATTAAAATACTGTATAGAAGGCAAACTTATATAGACCGGTTCCACCCAATGGTTATAGTTATTTTCTAGGTTACATATATCTAGTTCCCAGCACTTACGATTAACTACCCTCAATCCCAGGGTGTAGTATTTCGATGAAGATCTTTTTGCCATCCAATAATCCTAATCCATCAGTTACTTAATACTTTTAATAGAAGCGAGTATTTTTCTTTTATCCATCAGTCACTTAGTACCTTTTAAGATAGGTAGACCTATGCATTTAAAGCGTCCAGTGGATTTAAGCCGGTGGAGATGCAAAAAGCCATAGTAGGGATAAAGTGATGAAATATTGTGATATATCGGATGACTCCAGAATAGCATATAATACTTGTGCCTAATGTTTTTACAAATATGTAAACCATAATTAAATATAGGTAATTTTTAATCTAATCCACATTTTTAATAAGTTAATCCACCATATAAAATAGAATCATTGACTTTTAATCATATTTTAATTTTAATTAGTTCATCCACCTAACAAAAATATAAATTATCTTTCTTCTTCTCCCTGCGTCTTTCTTCTTCTTAGTAGTGCGTCGTATATTTCCTATTTCTTCTTCTTCTCAATATTTCTTCTTCTTAGCATTTTAGTTTTCTTTGATAGAGTAAAACAAATAGCATAAATAGTTTTGCCAATTAGCAACTTCATTTTTGCTAAAAGCCAAATTATTTTCTCCAGGGAGCCGTTGATGACTCTCAAGGTTACACCTATTCTCTTGAGCTTTGCTTTGCCTAAACTTTACTCTATATATGGTGAAATCATGCGGAAAAGAGCTGTGGAGCTGATAATTCATGTTTTTGAGGCTTGGAGATATTGTCCTCATGAAAGGATCATAGCAACAAATATAACCATCATCTTTTGGAATTTATTTGGTTTGAGGATGCGCATCTTTGCGGGTTTTGTGCCTTTAGCAGCAATATGTTTTGTCCATCAGCAAAGCACAGGAGAAGACTAGAACACCAACTCAGAAGTAGAAGAGAAGCTCTAAGGAATTAGAAATAAAAATAAAAATGCTAGTTTACTTCCAAACTTTCTGTTTGCTGCTAGAGCAGAGCATTGCAAGCTTAGAATTCCAGGGAAAGTTCGTCTTTTACATCAGAAAATCAATATTTTTATTTCACATATATTTTGGTCTACATTTCAAGCTGTATATTTGTAAGAGATTCCAAAATGTCTTCCTTCATAGTTATATTAGTTTTGTTTGATTAAAAAAAGCACAAAAATTGATTGTAGACCATATAATAGAGTGAAATCTTTAAGTTAACCCACTCGTGGATTAACTTACAAAATAGTTATGGATTAACTTATTAAAGTAAAATTGTGGATTAACTGTTAGATATCTAGTATACCAAAACAGAGAATTATAAAATTGTCACACAAGTTTATAACTTGAATTTCCACTACTCTGGAATTCAATATTAGCTAATAATAGCAATCAATATGTTGTAATTAATTTACAACAACTACGTTATACTATTTTAAGAAGTAGCACAACTTAAAGAATGGAAAGATTATGAAATAATGCATATAAATATACAAAATAAAAATCTAACCGAATGATGTCTGAGGCTTGTCGTAACAATTTCCTTAAGAATTTTATTTTAAAATTCCCCCAAGATACAACAAACGTATTCTGCATGAGATTGTAATAAGTATGTCACTCTGTGATTTTGTATAAGAGTATTAGAGAAGAGAGAAGGAAGATTGGATTGAAATAAGTTGGTGAGGAAAGTGATCAGTTTTCCTTCTTATTTATAGTTTATCCACATCCCTTCAAACAGTCCCTTCTCATCCAATCTCTTGGTTGTGTTCATTTTGGTCCTGAACACTTCTTGGTTCTGCGAGTGTTATAGAGAATTTAAGCCTTTAAAATTCTCATAGAGCCGACCTAGCTCACACTAACATAGGTGACCGCAACCATTAAGAGTATCCTATATATACCCCACTTGTTATTTTCTAGATATGGTCATCATTAAAAAACGTAGTTTTAACCTTGTAACACTTCCATAGGCATGCATTTATATTGTGCACCATAGGAATGGAGTAGGACTATGTCCAAAAATGCATTACGTCTTGAGTTATTCATAACTGGTTTGCCTAATGATCATAGTCCGTGGAATCTCCAGTCGCTAGGATATGTTTCCATATAAGACAACTCTTGTTGGTTTAGGTTTTTAAATCCATTCCCCTCGATGCACAGTCAATTATGTCTCTTGATAAACCTTTAGTAAATGGATCTGGTAGATTATCATTTGTTCTCACATAATTTATGGAAATAGTTCCATTTGAGAGTAACTGCCTAACTGTGTTATAACGTCTATGAATATGTCGTGAATTTTCATTATACATAAAGTTTTTTGCTCTGCCAAGCACTCTCATTGGTGCTTTCCAGTGTTCTTCCCCTGGATCACTTGTATATCTGCTTAATCGACTTACTACATAAGCTATATCTGGTCTTGTGCAATTCATAAGATACATTAGACATCCTATTACACGAGAATATTCCAGTTGCATTACACTCTCCTTAGTGTTCTTATGCAGTGCTCCTAATGGATTAAAAGGTGTTTGTACTCCTTTAATTCCAAATTCTTGAAATCCTTCAATCACTTTATCTACATAATGTGACTGAGATAATTCAATTCCACTAGGTGTTCTTATTATCTTAATTCCCAAAATAACGTCTGCAACACCTAAATCTTTCATATCGAAATTGTTGATTAGCATCTTCTTTATGGTCTCTATAACTTTAATGTTAGGACTAAAGATTAGCATATCATCTACATATAAACATACCATCACATATGATTGTCCAACTTGTTTATAATAAACACATTTATCACATTCGTTTATACGAAAACCATTTTCCATCGTGACACTATCAAATTTTGCATGCCATTGTTTTGGAGCTTGTTTTAGTCTGTATAATGATTTTACTAATTTACAGACTTTGTTTTCATGTACTTTGGAAATGAAACCTTCTGGTTTCTCCATGTAGATCTCCTCATTTCTTTCATTCCTTTTGTGCGGAAACACGTCTTCAAAGACATCTCTTGAATCAATGATTGTATTTACATTGATATCGGCTATATCAGACTTGAATACCAAAATTCTACAGGCACTACTATTTTGGGCTGGCCCTAGATAGTAACAATCTACAGTCTTTGGTCCAAGTTTAACTTTCTTGGGAGGCGGAACTGGAACCTTTGCCAAGCATCCCCACACTTTGAGGTATTTAAAGCCTGGTTTATGCCATTTCCATAACTCATATGGAATTGTTCATATTTTAATGTGAGGAACCTTGTCTAAAATATGAGTAGACATATTTAAGGCCTCCCCCTTCAAGTTCGTCGGTAAGCTAGAGGTCAATAGCATCACATTAACCATATCTATTAATATTCTATTCTTTCTCTTGGCAACACCATTTTGTTGTGGTGAATATGGGGCTGTTGTTTTATGAATTATTCCATTTTCTGCACAGAATTGTTCAAACGGTGATTCATATTCTCCACCTCGATCAGATCTCAATATCTAGATCTTTTTATTTAACTGATTTTCTACCTCAGCCTTTGTTGACAATTCAACTGTTGCCACCTCTGTTTTTGTAACTACCCGCATTCTACGCATCGAAGGATCATAGAATATTTATTTCACGCTCATATGGGGTCATATAGCCGTGTAGCCTTAAGGAACGACTATTGGGGTCATTTCCCATGTTCACGATTTTTGCCGAATTTTAAATGACCATTTTGCCCTTGGCGAATTTTGTTTCGCCTATAACTTTTGATTGATAAGGAGTTTTGACCTCAAAACAACTTCCATTGGATTCGAATGATTGTTTACCTTTTCGTAGAGTGGTCATAGGTGTCAAACGGACTTACCGTTTGGGAGATATGGCTGAAACAAGGTTTCGAAGGTGAAAAACAGCTTAGCCGGGCCTAGTTAGGGTGATTAGTAGCCAGACCCATTAGGTGTTTCAGGATTACAGTTGCATAGGGGCTGATAGAGGCTAAAGAAACCCTCCTTTTTCATTTTCCAACTGCCACGAACTTTCTCTTCAACCCTAACAATGGCTTCCACCTTCTAAATCTCTTCTAAACAACTCCTAACCACTTTCTAATCGAAGATTAAGCTAAACTACATCAAATCAAGGAAGATTAGAATCAAATCAGAGTTGAATTTGCTGTGTTGCATAGGAATTCGACCCAAAATAGTAGTAAAGTTCAGATCTATAATTCATTTGTGGCTAAGGTGAGTGATTTGCTTTGTTTTTCACTAATTACGGCTAATTAGGGGTGATTAGTGTTAATTAGCGAAATTATGTATGTTACAATTCTGGAAAAATATGTAAAAATTCTTAAATATTATTTTAGGTCTCTGATAGAAATTTGGGTTAATTTGGATATGTTTTGCTAATCCTATCATTAATTATGGATAAACACGATTAAGGGGAAAACCACGGGTTTTGGGTATGTTTGATCGATAATAACTTATATGCTTGATGTTTTGACCTTGTTGATTGATCCTATATGTTACTACTACTGTTTGGAATGTTGTACGATTGATTAGTAAAGTTAGAATGGTTGAAAACGCCGTCGTATGGCGAATATGGATGATATATGCTTGCTGGAAATTGTGTAGGGTTTCGGATCCGATCGAATTATAGAGCTTAGATCAGGTCGGTGAACCGAGTAAGGATACTCGAACTAGATCGGAACTTAGCGTAAGAGAAGGCTTGGCAAGAAAGAAGGCCATTTGCATAGAGTTGGATTTAGGTTCGGATCGGAAGCGAGAGCGTGGGGATCAGATCGGAAATGGTGGACACGAGTCGAACCGAGGCTGGAGCAATCGAACCAAAATGAGTTAGAGTGGTGGCAGGAGGACCCGAACCGAACGGAAGGTGGCAACCCGAACCGAGCAGAAGACGAGCGCCCAAACCGAACGTGAAGGTTGAGCAATGTATTTTGAGCCGAAGCTTGAGCAGCTGAACCGAACCGAAAGACACGAACAGAAGAACCGAACCAAACACCAATTCGATCAAAACCCAAGATGCAAAAGTAGTCCAAATAGAAAGTTAGAACTCAAGATTCAGATGGGAACCAACGACTTAACTTCATGATTGGACTTTGCTACGGGGCGTGTGCAAAGGGGTTATCGATGTCTATAGCTTTGACTCACCACTGAGAGACGGATCATTGGCTATGGATCAGTGCAGTGGAGCCGTCATGACTCCATGGGGGTAAAGTGATCATAGCAGGGCTGTGAGCCAGTGCAATGGAGTTGTCATGACTCCATGGAGGCAGAGTGGACATAGCAAAGGATTAGTGGCTATGGATCAGTGCAGTGGAGCCATCATGACTCCTTGGGGCAAAGTGATCGTAGCAAAGAATTGGGTTATCAAAGTGGTAGATATCGTATGATTTACGCACTGAGTGAGAGATGTGAGGATGATTGTTATGTTTGATGTTTGCTATCACCATGACATGCACACCCCCTCCCCATTAATTTCACACCATGTGTTAGTGTCACCTTAGAGTATTGTACATTCTGTTGTGCTGACTCTTTGGTTGCAGGTCCAGGTTCAGGTATGGTTATGTATACACGTTATTGTTCTGTTTTTGCTGCTTGTCGCTGCTCATACCAGACTTTTGTCTGACCAAGAGTTTTGTCTCTTCTTATTACTCTGGGTGCTCTTAAATGGGCAGACTAGAGACATGTCAGGTGTTATGCACGAGTAGATATCCGAAGACGAGCAGGAGGCTTACACGTATCATTTCCATATATTCTCTCTGTGTTGCGACTGGTCACTACTTTGGGCATAAGTAGTGTACCTTCTTATTTTGCTTTAGAGGAAGTTTTAAAAAGCTGTAATAATGGTGGTTTGGATCGTAAGCTGTATTTTGAATATTCCGCTGCTATGATGGTTTACTTTTCAGCTTATGCACTGTCTCTCCTATTTATATCAAGTTATGTTATTATTATGTTTTTTTCCATGCGTTGTGAGATATACTATAGGTTTCTTGTTAGTTCATCATTTCGCTTCTTTTCTTTTTTTGACGACCATCCCGTGTTAGTTGGATATTGGCATAACACATTTCAGGGAAATGTCGGCTGGTTCGGGATAGGTCGTCACACTTGGTATCAGAGCTGTAGGTTGCGTAGTTAACCTAGGGGAAGACATCAGGGAGAGATAGCATACGTAGATGAGAGCACGTATTTGTGATATTTTGGTTTTCAAAAACTATATATATATACTATTAGTATATTTAAGGATGAAGTCGCACTGCACTGGAACCACTATGGAGATGGTTAATCATTTTCTCTTTACAGATTGAACGATGAGCTGATATACTAGAGGTAAAGGTTCAGGGGCCAATAATAGGAATGCTTTTGATATGAGGACGATGTTTACTGACTTCATGAGAGAGATGCTTTGGGATGTTCAGAGGGCAGTTCTTAATGCTGCTAATGGTGGTGGTGCAGCGGTGCAGGCGTCCAGAGCCGATTTCGCCAAGCTCTGCAAGGATTATACTAGTCTTGGTGGAAAGCCGTTCCATGGAATGGAATCGGCTATGGATGTTCAAGATTGGCTCGATAGTTGTGAGCGCATTTTCAAGGACTTATGGATCGATGATGCAATAAAGAGAAAGCTAGCATTGCGTCAACTGTAAGGACGGGCTATGAATTGGTGGAATGCTATTAAAGCAGCTACTCCTAGGGATCAAGTTACTTAGAATCAATTCAAGACTCTCTTTAGTGACAAGTTTATCCCAACAGCCCAGAAGTCAGAGTTGTTTAGGAAGTTCTTGGAGCTTAAACAGAATGGTAGGGCAATCCCGGAATATATTGCTGAGTTCGATACTTTATCGAAGTATAGATTATCTCTTATCGATACTACCGAGAAGAAGAATGAGAAGTTCATAACTGGTTTAGATCAGTATTTGGGAGAAAGGCTTATAAACCATATTGATGAGACTTTTGAATCGATTGTGAGGAAAGCATTGAAATTAGAGAGCCTTTATCCTAAGCCTAGGACTGAAGTTGTTGTTGCATCTGCAGAGGGGCCAAAGCCGCAGGCAAGCGGTGGAGGCAAGAATAATTTTCAGAATAAAAGGAAGCAGAATCAGACCAAGGATGGTCAGAAAAAGAAAGACAGGAAAGATGTAGAGTGCTTTAGCTATGGAAAGAAGGGCTACTATGCTAAAGAATGTCGAGCAAAGTCAGCGGGAAGTGCTTCAAATGTGGCCAAGTGGGACATCATAAGGAAAAATGTCCACAACCCCCTAAAGAGAAGCAGATTGTGAAAGCAGATGCTATTAATGTTGTTCCTTCTTCTTCGAATGCCCCAACTGCGGTGGAGAAAGGAAACAATGTCGTTATTCAAGGTATGCTTTCTGTTTATGATGTTCCTGTTCGAGTATTGTTTGATACCGGATGTAACAACCCGGAAAATCTGAGCCAATTTAAAATTTTTAATTTGGCTATTTTAGTGAATTTAAAATATTTAAAATAAATATTTTAAATAATAATGATGAAAAGTATGTTTAAATTGATGTTTGAAAATGAATATAATTATTTTCAATTATAAATAAGGCCTGAAATGGCGCGGTAGTTTCAAAATTTCAATTCAAACTTTGACTGATTGTCCCGTGTGCAAAATAAAATGGATTTTAGTGAAACCATAAATATTTAAATCTGTTTATGATTATCTTTCTAACGAATCTGAAAAATCGAAGTTTCATAGCGGGAAGCAAAAGTTATGGCCAAATGAATTTTCAGAAAGGTCGCTGTAGAGTTTATATAGCCCGTGAAAATGGCCATTTTGCAAACGACCTCAGAGTTCGACGAAACCACTTTTGTTGGATCCAGGATGTCAAATTATTTCTAGGGTTCAAATTTCATAATTTTTGAAGTTAGTACGTGAGCGTGGCAAAGGAAAATGTGTTTGGTTGATTTCTGTTAAATTGGATCGACCAGAAAATGGCCATTTTTCAAACGGTCTCAGAATTTGACGAAACTAGTTTTGTTGGGACCGTATCGTCAAAACATAGCTAGACTTTTTTTCTGGAATTTTAGAATCAGTATGTGGCCCCGACAAATTGAAATGTATGTTCAAATCGAATATTGAATGTTTTATATTTTAATTTGAAGAAAAACTGACTGAAACAGTCGAATGGGCCTTCGAAACATATCCCATTGTGTTCGGAATGGGGGGTATTTAGCTAGGGACGACAGTCGTTGGGTTTGGATTGGAGACCGTATGTGGCAAGGGGTATTTTTGAATTTTTAAAATATATAAATAAATAAAAAATATCATTGGTCCATCGTCATTCTCTCTCCCCGATATTCACACGGCGGAAGTCAGTCCCCCTTTCTCTCCTCGATTCCTCTCAATCCGCTCAAAATTAGACCTCCATCATGTTGGGGATTTTGTAGAGCTCGTCAAGATCTTCAAATCCATACCAAGTTTGGATTTTTTCACTGAGAAATTTGTGAGAATCGACGCCAGGAAGTCACGACGTTCAAACCGCTGCCGCCGACGACAGGGATCACCGAAGTGGGTCCATCCACCGCGCGCGAGTGCGCCCTCCGTCCCCCTTCAACGCTGCATCGCCCGATCCTCGCCTCGTTACACAGATTTGCTGAAAATCGAAAACCTAGTTTTGAACAACATCAGAAAGGTACGACCTTTATTTATTTAAAACAGTTTTAACACTTTAAAACCGTTGCAAACTTCTAAAAATCATATCTTTTTCGTTTGTTGACGAAATTCAATGAAACAAGAGACAGTGGACTCGTGTGGACGTCTTCTACATTCTAGAAGAGACTGGATATTTTTCTGAGCCTTCTGCAATTTTTGGTGGAGTGGAACCCAATGTGAGATTTCTAAATTATAAACGATATGAAAAACGACGATGTATAAATTATATAGTCAACGTATGAGTTATAAAAGCGTTGTACACCTCATGTATAAGCGTTGTATAAGTTGTACGTTCGATGTATAAGTTATATATGCATTGAAATAAATTGAAAAGATATTGAAGTGAAGTGAAATATACTTATATATATATATATATATATATATATATATATATATATATATATACACACACGCCCCTCGTCCACAAACCATGGACGATATTTATTGGTTGTGATTGGTGTGAAAATTGGTTGATAGCGAATGGTTGATTAGAATTGTTTGTGGTTGAAATTGATTGATTGTGGTTGAAAAATACCCGTTTGTGGTTGAGAATTATTTGGTTGAAACCACATAGGATTAGTTTTTGGAAAAGAACTAGATGCATGAAATCCCCATTGTCAAAAGCTGCGAGGCTTTAAGGTAGAGCGAGGAGCCGTACTAGGGACGGTCCCGGTTTTAACTACCCTACCGTTATGCTAGCGAAATTTTCTGAAATATTTCTGTGTTTGATTTATATTCATGTGTTGAATGTTGAAATTGAAGTCATGTGTCGAATGTTGAAACAAAACTCATGTGTTGAATAGAAATTCATGTGTTGAAATAAATTCATGTGTTGAATGGAGTTCGTGTATTGAATAAATTCTTTGAAATATAAAAATAACCTTTTTATCATATATATAGATTATATAAAATATTAGTGGTTTAAATAAATTATTTTAACACCAAAATAACATTTTTACATTATATATAAAAATATATAAAATAATCGTGTTTTGAAATAAATTGTTTTGCAATAAAATCACATTTTTATTATATATATATATAAACTATAGAAAATATTCATGTGTTGAATGTTGAAATAAAATTCATGTGTTGAATAGAAATTCATGTGTTGAATAGAAATTCCTGTGTGGAAATAAAATAAATAAAATTCATGTGTTGAATAGAAATTCATGTGTTGAATAGAAATTCCTATGTGGAAATAAAATAAACAAAATTCATGTGTTGAAATAAATATCTGTTGGATAAAAATATTGTTTTTATCAAATATGTGAAGTGAAAATGGTTTTGAAGCCGAAGAATCGATTATATTTATATATATATATAATTAAAATATATCGAATAACAAGGCTGCAGTTCGTGTTTTGAAACCGTGATTTCAAACGATTAGTGCGGGACGGATTTTCCCGAAACCGAAACCATTGGGTTTGCTATGGAAATATCTTTCCAACGATACCCACTTTGTGAAAATCCAACGGTTGGATTGTCTGGAATGTTTAATTCAAATCTGAAGAAAAACAGCGCCAGAATCGATTATATTTTTTATATATATATAAATATAATTAAATTAAATCGAATAACGACGCTGCAGTTCGTATTTTGAAATCGAAACTTCAAACGAGTGTACCGGGAGATCCGACCGTCGGATTTTCCCAAAACTGAAACCGTTGGATTCATTTTAAAAAGATCTTTCTAATGATATAAAATTTGTGAGGATCCAACGGTTAGATTTTCATATATGTGTAAATCAAATCTAAAGAAAAATAGCGCCATGGCCGCGTTATGGCCTGAAGCGTCGTTTGAATGAAATGGCTATTTTTAAATAAATAAAAATAGCGATAAATCATGATAAAATATTATAAACGGTATGGAATGGAAATAAACTGAATTTGCTCGGTTTATGTGATATTTGATAGTTGAATATGTGTGGCGTGAAAATTACATTACTGAATTTAATTATTGGTGCCAAGTAATTTAACCATTGAAATAAATTGATTTGAAATTCTAAATATACGTGAATTATTTGAAAAGGCCGAGTTAAATCTCATTTCAAATAATTGATCAGCGATAAGAAGTCGATGATGAAGAGGGTGGTTGAAGACCGGAGATCTTCACCTCGGTTGGATGGTAACTGATGTCTTGATTGGGAGGCAACCCAAAATATAGATAATAAGTGGTGATCGTCCAGACGTACGTGGAGATCGATGGGTATGCGAGGTATATAGTGCCTCCGGTTTCGTTCATACCCAGAACGAACGTGTAAATGGACCGTGTGTCTGACATTGGATTTTGTTATGTGCTGATTGATCTCTATTAAATATATATTTGTTTGGCGGCGGAGAATTTATTCTCTTGCTTAACGCCCTTCTCTGAGACATACGAGCTCAGAGGTTATATATCGATAGAAATCAATCGCATAGTGTGAATTGCCTATGTGGCACGCCTGAGTGGAAAATGATCAAGGCTTCTGTTGAAAAGCAAAGTCTTGTGGTTGATGATCAAAGCACGGCCTTTGTGGCATAGCTTTGTGTATAACATGAATTCGCGAGCCTCACACCCCGGTATGAGCCAGAAACGGGAGAGGACCTCAGGGAGGGCATGCGTTTCCTTCTAGCTAGGGTGATGTCAGTGACCTACCAGCCTTGACATTTATATTATTTTCACCTGTGTGGTTGTTGCTGTTGCGAGGCACCTCGGATATGGAGTCATTGGGCTCATTTTCGCCCCAAAGGGCGGGGGAACGTAGTGTCCAGGGTTTAAGTTTAATCCACATCGAGTGGACCGACCCTGACGATCCAAGGGTCACTCGAGCTCTGATCCTGAGACATGGTAGGCTCGATTGTCTCGAAGCGGTGAGGACGATCCCTGGCCTCGGTTCATGACGGAAATCCAATTTCCAAATACGTGACTTTGCGGTTTTGATTATATACCTATATATGGCGACATGATATATGGTACCCATGCCGCTTATGATTGATACTTATGATTTGAAATTGTTTTTGAAACATATAAACACTAGTAATAATATCAAATACTTTTGTTTTATTCATATCAAGCATATTTTGGCCATTATAAGGTAAAACTCTATCCTCCGGTTTGTGTTGCATTGTGTGATGGGAACTGAGTCTTATAATGGCTTCATTTTTATAAAAAGCATTGCGATGTTAAAAAGATTTACTTGTTTTAAAGCACTGGCAATCCAATGGAGTAAACCCGTTTTGCGAAAGTGGCGTGGTCCTGTGATTAGCCATATTGTAAGATGTGTTAAGTAGATTTCTCATACCAGTCCCATGACTGACTCGTAGTTTGTTTCACTTGTAAACTCGGGTGCCCCTCTTTCTACACGGGCATCCTTGTATTCAGGTTTTAGCAGACTCTTTCTGGATAGCTGGAGCTGAAGATGGATTCTATCATTTATCTCACTTTATGCTGTTCAGCTCCTATTGTACATATTATGTTTTGTTTTCCGCTGTAGACATTGATTCATAACTGAACTGTATTTTGAACTAAGTATGATCCAGTATACTGTGTAACTCTGATAATTATGTATATCCAGTGTATTCTATTGTACATTATCTGGTGTATTTATTTATTTCTGTTCTGCTGTTATCTGTTTATGTGTTATATTCCAAAGATTACCCTTACCACCGTCTTATGGGGATTGGGGTCGTCACACCGGGGCTTCCCATTCCTTTATATCTATTGACCTGGTAGATAGGTTGGAATTGGAACCCGAGATAGTCGATAGACCTTTAGTTGTGACGAAACCGATTGGTGGTTCGACTAGCCTTAGTATGATTTGTCGAAATTTGATCTTATCGAGTCATGGATGTATATTTGCTTGTGATTGCTTTGTTTTGGGCTTTACTGGGTTTGGCATTACTATAGGAGTCGATTGGCTCCAAATATATGGGGAGGTGGTAGACTGTGAGGGATTTTCGGTGACTATTAGGGCGGATGGTGGGCAGAGGGTAGTGTTTGGTGGCCTACCTAGTGATGAGGTGATGGCTAGTTTTCTAAATTCCTTCGACATTCCGTAGGACGAGTTATCAGGGGTTCTCATTGCTGTCTAGTATCCGGATATCTTCGAGGAAGTGACCGGACTTCCACCACACCGAGAGATTGAGTTCCGTATTGATTTAGTGGAAAATGTTAGGCCTATAGTGATGCCACTTTGTCATATGGCACCAAGGGAGCAGCGAGAGCTCGAGGTGCAAGTAAGTGATCTTTTGAAGAAGGGATTTATCCGGAGTGTTTACAAGTGGGGAGCACCAGTTTTATTTGCCACTAAGGCAGATAGTTCCCTTCGTTTATGTGTAGACTATCGTGAGTTGAATAAAGTGACTAGGAAGAATAAGTATCATCTCCGACGGATAGATGATTTGTTTGATCAACTGGAAGGAGCGAGAGTGTTTTCCCAGTTGGACCTCGCGATAGAATTTCATCAGCTCCGAGTAGTAGATGAGAGTATTCCTAAAACGGCATTTCGGACGCCGTCTGGATTCTATGAGTGGTTGGTCATGCCATTCGGGTTGACCAATGCAGCAACATATTTTGTGGATCTTATGAATAGGGTATTCAGGGATCAATTGAATAAGTTTGTTCTTGTGTTCGTGGATGATATCCTTGTTTACTCGAGGACAGAGGAGGAACACAAGGAACATTTGAGGATAGTGATGGAGGTGTTGAGGAAACACCAATTGAAAGCGAAGTTTTTTAAGTGTCACTCCTGGAGGAGGGAAGTGAGGTTCTTGGGCCATGTTGTTTCAGGGAATGGTATTGCCGTGGATCCTGCGAAAGTGGCTACGGTACAAGACTGGTCAATGCCCAAGAATGTAAAGCACATAAGAAGTTTCTTCGGGTTGGCTGGATATTGTCGTAAGTTTATCCAGGATTGCTCCAAGATAGCGGGACCGTTAATTCAGTTGACCAAGAAGAATCAAGCTTTTGTTTGGGACGAAAGGTGTGAGTATGCATTTAAGAGCCTAAAGGAAAAGTTGACACGTGCGCCAGTGTTAGTCATTCCTAAAGGGAATGAAGAGATGACTAGTATACACAGATGCATGTGGTACCGGACTAGGTGTTATATTGATGCAAGGAGGTAGGGTTATAGCTTATGCCAGTCGGCAACTGAAACTGCATGAGAAAATATATCCTATACATGATTTGGAATTGGCAGCGATCGTATTCGCGTTGAAGATGTGAAGACATTATCTCTTGGGAGAAAGATTCGAGTTGTTTACTGATCATAAATCGTTAAAGTATCTCTTCTCTCAGAAGGATCTAAATCTCCGATAGCAAAGATTATTAGAATTATTGGCTTCCTGTGATTTCGATATCGCATATACACCAGGAAAGGCAATGTGGTAGCCGATGCATTTAGTAGGAGACCTTCCAGTTTAGGGGCTATGTTTCTGGAATGGAAAAAACTGGAGTATATCGCTGGGTATGATTTTAGACCAAAGTGTGAATTGGATCAAAAAATGCTAGCAAATTTGACGATCAGACCCACTTTGATTGAGAGGATTGGTTCCAGTCAGAGGGAAGATCCTAATCTATTAAAATCATCTCCAAGTTAGAAATGGGAATCGACGAGGAGATGAACAAGTATGGGCTTGATCGAGATGGATGGCTTAGAAAGAATGCGAGACTAGTTGGCCCAATCATAATCGATTGAGAGATGAAGTGCTTAGAGAATGTCATCACTCAAAACTGACCATACATTCCAGTGGTAACAAAATGTATCGAGACATGAAGCAGACCTACTACTGGGAAGGGATGAAAAGAGACGTTGTGAAGTTTATATCCAATTGCATGAATTGCCAGCTAGTTAAAGCCGAGCAAAAGAATCCTAGTGGCTTGTTGCAACCATTAGAAATTCCCGAATGGAAATGGGAACAGGTCTCAATGGATTTTGTTGATGGTTTACCAAGAACTAGATGAGGTCGTGATAGTATTTGGGTGATAGTGGACCGATTGACCAAGAGTGCAAGGTTTATACCCGTCAAGTCGAATAGAACAACAGCTAATTTAGCAGAACTGTGAATGACGTGGGTAGTGAGATTTCATGGAGAACCCAAAGGCATTGTGAGCGACCGAGATTCGTTGTTTACTAGTGGATTTTGGAAGAGCTTAAAAGAGGCTTTAGGGTCGGAATTACATCTCAGTACAGCGTACCATGCTCAAACCGACGGTCAAACAGAGAGGGTGAAGTGAATCGAGTATTAGAAGATCTCTTGAGAGCTTGCATATTAGATTTTGGAGGGTCATGGATGACCATTTGCATCTGGTTAAATTCGCATATAATAATAATTACCAGTCCAGTATTGGTATGGCTCCATTTGAAGCTTTGTATGAAAGACCGTGCAACTCACCATCATGTTGGTTGGAAATCGATGAGAAATTCGTGCTTGGGCCAAACGTAATAAGAGAAACTTCAGGCAAGATCAAGGTTATCCAACAACGAATGAAGGCTACCCAAAATAGGCAGAAGAGTTATGCTGATAGGAGGCGAAGAGATTTAAAATTCTCCGTTGGCAACTTGGTGTTTGTCAAGATTTCTCCGTTAAAGAGCGTGATTCGATTTGGTAGGAGAGGCAAGTTAGCACCAAGATTTGTTGGTCCATTCCCAGTTCTTGAGCAAGTTGGGAATTTGGCATATAAAGTTGGATTACCAGACAAGATGGCTGGAGTTCACAATGTATTTCATGTTTCCCAGTTAAGGAAGTTCGTGCACGACCCCGATATGATTATTTCACCGGATCAGTTGGATGACATCGAAGTAGAATCCGAGGCGATTGGGAACCGGAGGCCAATTCGCATTGTCGAGTACGATACGAAGCAACTTCGAAGGAAGAGGGTGAAACTAGTTAAGGTTCAGGGGGGCGAGAATGAAAATGACTGTACATTGGAAACAGAGGAGAGCATAAGGAAGTCGTATCCAGAACTCTTTGCCTGGTAAGATTTTAATTGCAATTTAGCTATTCCGCATGCTAGGGTAGACTTGTTGTGTTGTTATGGGTGTTTGATTGTTTGTAAATGGTTGATAGACATGCATGACCTTTTGTATGTTTTGGTTAAGGAATTTCGGGGGCGAAATTTCTTAAGGGGGGAGAATGTAACGACCCGCATTCTATGCATTGGAGGAACATAGAATATTTATTTTACTCTCATACGGGGTCATATAGTCGTGTAGCTTTGGGGAACGACTATTGGGGTCATTTCCCATGTTCACGATTTTTGCCGAATTTTAAATGACCATTTTGCCCTTGATGAATCTTGTTTTGCCTATAACTTTTGATTGGTAAGGATTTTTGAGCTGAAACCACTTCCATTGGATTTGAATGATGGTTAGAGTGGTCATATGTGTCAAACAGACTTACCGTTTGGGAGATATGGCTGAAACAAGGTTTAGAAGGTGAAAAACAGCTTAATCGGGCCTAGTTAGGGTGATTATTGGCCAGGCCCATTAGGTATTTCGGAATTAGGGTTGCAT